>ABVD02132592.1:0-10647 GCA_000164785.2 Choloepus hoffmanni
TGCCTAACTCATTCTATGAAGCCAACATAATCCTAATACCGTATCAAAATAAATACACTACAAGCAAAGAAAATTACATAACAATTTGTTTTATGAGTATAGATGAAACAATTCCCCCTAAAATTATTTCCAATCAAATCAACAGCACATTAAAGGAATTGCATGCCATGATCAAGGACGGTTATCTGAGGTATGCCGAGTGGTCAAAACAAGAAAATCAATTACTGTGATACACAACATTAGCAAATTTAAGGGACAAAATCAAATGATCATCTCAATTGCTGCCAAAAGGCCTTTAACAAAATCCAGCAACCTTTCTTGATAGAAAAAAAAAAACACTTAAAATTATGAACAGGAGGAAACTTCCTCATATGATAAAGGGCATACATAAAAACCCAAAGGTAGCATCATCCTCAATAGTGGAAGGCTGAAAGCTTTCCCTGTACAATCTGGAACAAGACAAAGATGTACTGTGTCACTGCAGTGATTCAACATTTTACTGTAAGTTTTAACCAGAACAGTTAGGAGAGAATAAGAAATAACATGTATGTAAATTAGAATGGTAGAAGCAGAAGACTTTCTATTTGCAGATGACATGATCTTATATATAGAAAATCCTGAAAAATCTACAACAAAGCTAATAATGCTAACAAATTTAGCGAAGTGATCAGGTACAAGATCAACAAGAAAAATCACTTGTGCTTCTATATAGTAGGTATGAATAATCTGAAGAGGAAATCCAGAAAAAATCCATTTAAAATAACAATTACAATAATCAAGTATCTAGGAATAAATTTAACCAAGTATGTAAAGAACTTGTACACAAAGAAAACACAAAACATTGCTAAAAGAAATCAATGATGACCTCTGTAAATGGAAAGACATTCCATGTTCATGGATTGGAAGACTAAATATCATTTACAGCTTCCGCATAATCTCAATAAAAATTTCAACAACTTATTTCTTTGCGAAAATGAAGAGGCCAATTACCAAGTTCATTTGTAAGGACAACAGGCTCTGAATGACTAAAATATCTTAAAAGTGTTGAAAAATAAAAAGAAGTGTTGGAGAGGAATTGGAGAAATAGGAGTACTCATTCATTGTTGGAGGGACTGTAAAATGGAGGAGTCACTATGGAAGACAGTTGGGAAGTTCCTCAGGAATCTATGTATATAAATAGCATATGAATTAGAAATCATGCTATTAGGTGTATACCCAGAAGAATTGAAAGCAGGGACTCAATCACATATGCATATACATACATATTGGTGTTATTCACAATTGCCAAAAAATGGAAGCAATAATCATGTCCATCAAATGATGAATAAACAAAATGTTGGATATACATACAATAGAATATTAATCAGCTGTAAAAAGAATGACGTTCTGATTCATGTGACAACATGGATGAACCTTGAGAATCTTATGCTGCATGAAATAAGTGATGCACAAAATGACAAATATTGTATGGTCTCACTGATAAGAAATGATTATAATAAGCAAACTCATAGAAATAGAATATAGAATATAGGTTACAAGAAGATAGATTGGGGTTAGACAACAGGAAGTTGATGCTTAGTTTTTGTACACTTTTGTAAAGTGAAAATTGATGGTCTTGATGGTCACATATCATTGTGAGTTTATTTGACAGCACTAAATAATATAGTTAAATATAGTTAAAAGGGGAAATTTTACATATATTTCTAGAATAGAAATTTAAAGATATATTTGGGCTCAGTAAACCCTATCTTAGTTGATGGACTGCAGTCAATAGTACAACTGTAAGAATGCTCATGAATTATAACAAATGTATGACAGTAACCCAATGTTTAAAAATAGGGTAGAATATGGGGAAAATACACCTAACATAAACTATTTGTGATAGTTATTGGTACTAATTTAATAATATTTCATTAATTGTGACAAAGGTAACTACTCTTAAAAAATAGAACAATTACAAAAAATGCTATCTTCAATTGAAACAAATGTTGCACACTCATGCAAGGCATTGGTCTCTGGGTGATGTTTCAAATTGTCTATTTTATACATGATCAGTCTTTAAACCCAGAACATCTCTAACATTTCCTAGATTATATTTTTAACACCTATTAGGGATTGAAAACTTCCTATATGGGCAATAATTTCTCTAATATGATATGTTTTGTAAATATCATATCTTTATAAATTCAATGACATGTTAACATTTTGAAAATTTTCCACACTTAGATGTTCTGTTCTATTGTTAAATTATTTTTTGCATTAAATTTCACAAGTTTCTACTCACCTACCTTCAAGGTGCAATTCCTATTTCTCCCATATACTATCTCCTGATGCAAAACACACTCTTCATTTATGTTACAGTGTTTGATTTCTAGTAAAGTTTCCATCTTTCTGCTTATTCTTCTCTCCTTATATGTTGTCTATGATTTCCATATATACACTTCACATATACTCATTATTTAAAAATCTCTCTCTGGTAATTACAATATTTGCATCATATCTTAGTTGTATTCTTATCTGTTCTCTGTAATTTCAGAATGTTTTTCTTGCCTTTCAGCATGCTTTCCCATATTTGGTTGACAACTGTGTTTTCTGAAGTCATGTTCACCAACAAAATGAATGTACATAATTTACATTACTGTGAATATGATGACATTTGTAAAGTGTAACTTTTTGTATTTTAAAGTTAGTCATGGTGTGGACTCATATATAAATAGAAATTTTGAAGACAATATGTGTTGCTAACTGAAAAAGGGTGGTTTCTAAACAATAAATCAGGAGACAATGAATGAGGAATTCAGCAAAAACCAGAAGAGCAGACACAAGTTGAGTGATTACCATGAAACAGGAGGCAGAGGCAAACCAAGGAAACCTAAGGATGCAAGCCAGTATCCAAATGTTACAGACTCTAAGAAAAAACATGAACTTGCTAACACCTTGATTAGGAATTTCTGGCCTCCAAATCCATGGGTCAAAAGTTGTGGTGAAAATAATTCCATCATGTGGTATCTGTCATAGATTCTATGGCAATATATGACAGATTTGGTCCCCAAATTGAAGTATATTTTGAATTCTTAATGGTTATAGGGTGGAAGTATTTTGAGGTACTTGAGAGAAAACCCTGGTCTTCATTGAAGAGAATATCAGTAGAGATATTGATATTCAAGTAATTTATAATGAGTTATCAAAAATAAATTAGAAAGATGGTGGAGTGGTGAAGTGTGGGTTTTAGTTATTCTGCCAGGGCAGTTGGTAGAAAGCCAGGAACTCCTTGGACCAGACACTGCAGAGCAATTTGATTTTGGACATACTTCATGCAACACTCATAAACACATGGAAGAACAGAGATCAGCAAAAGCTATAAGTTCTCCCATCCAGTGTGGTCCATGCCCCTCCCTGCCAGGCAAAGTCCCAGGGGAGGAGGGACCATCAGTGCTGGAAAACAGGAGGGAGAGCTTCAGTTGCAGTTCTGATTGAAAACTTAGACAGCTGATCATTAACTCCAAGCAAAGATAGACCAAGACCAGCCATCAGAGAATCTGGGAGAAGTCAGCCCAGCAGAGAGGAGATAGAACTAGCAAAAACAGCAAAAAAAAAAAAAAAAAAAAAAAAAAAAAAAAAAAAAAAAAAAAAAAAAAACATAAAAAACCAGAGACTTTTTGGAATTCAGTGAACATAATATAGGGAAGGGCAAGGCTCAAAGAGAATCAGGTACATATGCAAATTCGGGGGGGGGGCAGGACCCTTGTCTAAAAGCCAGGTTCACTGCTCTCTTTATTTTTCCTTAAATGCCCTCAACTCCTTGTCTTTTAGCATTGCAATAGTCCATTAGATCTGCAAGACTGTAAATAGTCCATACTGGGCCCTTCTTTTCCTTTCTCTTTTAAAAAATCTTTTTCTGTTTTTCTAAAAAAATAATTATAAGAAGTCCATTGCAGAAAGTCTCAAAGACTTGCAATTTGGACCCCTGAAAGAGCAGAGCTAAGGTAGCTCTAAGAGACAAAGCAATATTTCTAGTGGCAGAGAAAATTCACTAAACAGCATAACTTCTCAAGAATAGGGGAGCATGGCCCAGCTCCAGTGGTAGCCCTCCTTTTTTGAACTCAGATCCTGTGGGCTGGAATTAAGAAACCAGCCTCAGTCAGCTACATCCCTGACAGGGACAGGGTCACCTGGAGAACTAAAGGCTCCACAAATACACTGGTGGGGGAAATGCAGACTGGCAAGGACCAGCTTCTGGACAGCATAGGAGAAGTTTGGACTCCAAAGGCCTGACAAGAGGGCGTCATTCTCAAGGAAATTACATATGTTCTTCCTGAGACCTTGGCCTCTCTGGATTGGGAAAACCTGATGGGGGTTTACTATATCTGAGGAGACCATCACACAAGAAGACTACATAGAGGCAGGGCAAGAAACAGAAAAACAAGAGGTGAAAAACTCTGATAAATTAAATAGAATCAAGGTTAAAGGTCTAGAATAGGATGAACTGAACACCAAGAGTTAGAGAACAAAGACAACCAACAAGAAAATCCTAGGTAAAAGAGTGAAAACAAGCTCCAGGATAAAATAATCAAGAAAGTCAGCTGCCTAGACAGCTTCAGATAATGAGCCATACTAGGAAAAAGGAAAATATGGACAATGCAAAGGAACAGAGTAGTTCAACCAAGACAGAGGAGTTGAAGCAATTATTGCTAAATCAATCCAAGGAACTGAAGGAAGAGCTAATTGGAGATGTTCAAACAAAGCTAAATTGATTAAAAAATAAAGACAATGAACTGAGGGAAGACATAGCAAAACCGATGAGGGATATAAATAGGACACTGGATGATCATAAGGAAGAACTCATAAACTTGAAAAAGCAAGTGGCAGAACTTATGGGAATGAGGGGCAAAATGGAAGAGACAAAAAAGACAGTGGAGGGATACAAAAGTAGATTTGAACAGGGAGAAGAATGGATCAGTGAATTGGAAGACCAGACATCTGAATTCACACACATGAAAAAACAGACAGTGAAAAGAATGGAAAAATGTGAGCAGGGTCTCAGGGAGCTGAGTGATGACATGAAACATACAAATATATGTGTTGTGGGTGTCCCAAAGGGAGAAGAAAGGGGAAAGGGAGCAGAAAAGATAGTAGAAGAAATAATAACTGAAAATTTCCCAACTGTTTTGAAAAACAGAAAATTAGAGATACAAGAAGTACAGTGAACCTGAAACAGAGTAGGCCCAAATATGTGAAAGAAGGGAGCTGACTCTGTCTCTCTGTTCCTACAAGAAGTTCTTTATTGGCTTTTTAGTACAAGATTATATAACCTAAGCATTCTTTGGACTACATGATTGTTTTCCCATTTCCCCAAGGAAACATGTTTGTCCTAAAATCACACGACTAGCATGTTTACAATTTTTGGGTATGAGTTTGAGGGCAATAACAATCTTAGGGAACAATCTCTTCTGAATTAGGTGGGAAAACAGAAACATGGAAGGAGCCCAGCATCATTCTTTAGCTTAATTGCCTGCCTTCAAGCACACATTGCTTTGGCCTTCCCCTAACCTTTTAAGAGGTGGCCTCACTGGCCAGGGAACCGTCCATGCCTCCACACCAATAGACCTATTCCAAGACATTTACTGATCAGATTGTCCAAAGTCAAAGAAAAAGAGAATTTTGAAAGCAGCAAGATGAAAGCAATCCATCAGATACAAGGGAAGCTCAATAAGACCATGTACAGATTTCTCTGCCGAAACAATGGAGGTGAGAAGACAGTGCTATGATACACTTCAGATACTGAAAGAGAAGAACTGGCAAACAAGATTTCTGTATCCAGAAAAAACTGTTCTTCAAAAATGAGGGAAAGATTAAAATATATCCAGACAGACACTGAAAGAGTTTGTGAATAAGATACCAGAACTACAAGGAACAGTAAAAGGGAGTGCTACAGCCTCATAGGAAAAGACAGGAGAAAGAGGTTTGGAGAAGAGTGCAGAAATGAAGATTTTTGGGAAGGGTAAAAAGAGAGACAGGATAAAATAAGACATGACATATAAAATCCAGACAAAATTATAGAATAAAGTACTTCCCTTACAGTAATAACACTAAATGTTAATGGATTAAACTCCCCATTAAAAGACACAGACTGGTTGAATGGATTGAAAAACAGAACTCATGTATGTTCTGTCTACAAGAAACTCACCTTAGACACAAAAACAAAATAGGCTGAAAGTGAAAGGTTGTAAAAGATGTTTCATGAAAATAGCAACAAGAAAAAAGTGGGAGTAACTATACTAGTATCAGACAAAGTGGAATTCAAGAGTAAAACAATTAAAAGAGACAAAGAAGGGGACTATATATTAAAAAAGAGTCAATTCATCAAGAAAACAATCAAAAATACGTATGTGCCAAGACAGAGTGCCCCAAAATTCATGAGGCAAACACTGAGAGCACTGAAAGAAGACTTGGATAATTCCACAATAATACTTGGAGACTTCGATGCACCACTCTCATCAGTGGATAGAACATCTAGACAGAGGATATAAACAAGGAAATGGAGATGTTGAATTGTATGATGAAGGAACTAGACTTGATAGACATTTATAGAACACTACACTCCAAAACAGCAGGGTGCATGTTTTTCTCAACTGATCTTGAAACATTCTCTGGGATACACCAAATGTTCAGCCAAAAAGTAAGTCTCAAGGAATTTAAAACTATTGATATTATAAAAAACACTATCTCAGATTATAACAGAATGAAGTTGGAAATAAATAACAGGCAGAAGATTGTAAAATTCACGAATATATGGAGACTAAACAACACACCCTTGGAAAACCAGTTGGTAAAGTAAGAGATTACAAGAGAAATTAGTAAACACATTGAGGAAAATTACAGTGAAACACAACAAATCAAAACATATGGGATGCAGCAAAGGTAGTGCTGAGAGCAAAATGTATTGTCCTAAATGCCTATATTAAAAAAAGAGAGAGCAAAAATTGAAGAATTAACTCTCCACCTGGAGGAACTAGAGAAAGAACAGCAAATAAACCCCAAAGCAAATGAAAGTAAAGAAATAAACATTACAGCAGAAATAAATGAAACTGAGAATAGGAAAACAATAGAGACAATCAACAAAACCAGAAGCTGGTTCTTCAAGAAAATCAACAAAATTGATGAACCTCTAGCTAGGCTAACAAAAAAAAAGAGTGGATGCAAAAAAAAGCAATCAGAAACAGGAAAGGAAACCTACTACTGACCCTGCATAAATAAAGGAGATAATGAGAAGATACTGTGAGAAAATGTATGCTAATAAACTGAAAAAAACTTACATGAAATGGACAACTTCCTAGAAAAGCATAAACAACCAGCATTGACCTGGGAAGAAATAGGCAATGTCAGCAAACTAATCACAAGCAAAGAGATTGAATCTGTCATCAAAAAGCTTCCAGAAAACAAATGCCCAGGAACAGATGGCTTCACAGGTGAATTCTAATGAACATTCAAGAAAGAATTAATACCAATCCTGCTCAAACTCTTCAAAAAAATTGAAGAGGGGGGAAGCTACCCAACTCATTATTTGAAACCAAAATCACCCTAGTACCCAAACCAAAGGTACTACAAAAAAAAGAGAAAATTATAGACCAATCTCTTTAATGAATATAGATGCAAAAATCCTCAAGAAAATTCTCACAAATAGAATCCAGCAGCACATTAAAAGAATTATACGTGATAACCAAGTGGGGTTTATTCCAGTTATGCAAGGCTGGTTCAACAGAAGAAAATCAATAATGTCATACACCAAATCAATTAATCAAATCAAAAAAAGCACATGATCATCTTGATCAGTGCAGAAAAGGCCTTTGAGAAAATTCAGCATGATTTCTTGATGAAAACACTTAAGTAACATGAATAGAGGGGAATTTTCTCAACATGGTAAAGGCAATAGATGAAAACCCACAGCTAGCATCACACTCAATGGGGAGAGATTGAAAGCTTTCCCCCTAAGATCTGGAACAAGACAAGTATGCCCATTGTCACCATTGTTATTCAACACTGTGCTGGAAGTTCTAACTTGAGCAATTATTTGAGTAAAAGAAATAGAAGACATCCAAATTGGAGAGGAAGAACAACTTTCACTGTTTGAAGATGACTTGATTCTATATGTTGAAAATACAGAAAAATTTATGGCAAAACTATTAGAACTAATCAATGAATACAGCAAATTGGCAGGCTACAAGATTAACACACAAAAATCTGTAGTGTTCTTATATACAAGTAATGTGCGAAAAAGGAAGAAATAAAAAATAAATTCCATTTAAAATAGCAACGAAAGAATCAAGTATTTAGGAATCAACTTAACAAAGGGCCAAAAGACCTATACAAATAGAACTACAAGAAACTGCTAAAAGAAAATGAACAGGACTTAAAAATGGAAGAACATATGATGCTCATTGATTGGAAGAATAAATTTAACTAAGATGTCAACTCTACCTAAATTGATTTATAGATTCAATGCAATATGAATTAAAATCCCAACAACTTACTTTTCAGAAATAGAAAAACCAATAACCAACTTTATTTGGAAGGGCAAGATGCCCTTAACAGGCAAAAATATGTTGAGAAAGAGAAATGAAGTGGGAGGTCTCGCACTCCCTGACTTTGAAGCATGTTACAAAGCTACAGTTCTACAGTTCTCAAAAGAGCATGGTTCTGATATAAAGACAGAGACACTAAACAATGGAATCAAATTCAGAGTTCAGAAATACACTCTTGCATCTATGGACAATTGATATTTGATAAGGCAGTCAAGACAAACCAAGTAGGACAGAGCAGCCTCTTCAAGAAATGGTGCTTGTAGAACTGGATATCAATTTCCAAAAGAATGAAAGAGGGCTACTAGCTCAAACCTCACACAAAAATTAACTGCAAGTGGATCAAAGACCTAAACAGAAGTGCTGAAACCATAAGACTCTTAAAAGAAAATTCAGGGCAATATCTTAAAGATCATGTGATAGGAGGTGGCTTCCTAGTCCTTGAACCCTAAGCATGAGCAACCAAAGGACAAGTAGACAAATGAGATGTCTTCAAAATCAAACACTTTTTTGCATCAAATGACTTTGTTAAAAATGTAAAAAGGCAGCCTACCCAATGGGAGACAATATTTGGAAACCACGTATCAGATAAGGGTTTAATATCCTGATTATATAAGCAATCCTAAACTCAACAGAGGAAAGACAAACAACCCAATTAAAAAGGGTAAAAGACATGGACATTTTTCTGAAGAGGAACAACAATTGGCTTAAAAACATATGGAAAAATGCTCAACTTCACTGCCTACTAGGGAAATGCAAGTGAAAACCACAATTATGTATCATCTCACGACTACCAGAATGGCCATTATCCAAAAAACAGAAAATTACAAGTGCTGGAGAGGATATGGATAAAGAGGCACACATTCATTGCTGGTGGGAATGTAGAATGGTGCAATCACTCTGGACTACAGTGTGGAGTTTCCTCATGGAGCTATGTATAGACCTGCTATATGACCCAGCTACTCCACTGCTAGGCATATACTCAAAGGAAATGAAAGTTAATACACAAATGGACATTTGTAAACCTATTTTTATTGTGGCATTATCCACAATTGCCAAGAGATGGAAGCAACCCAAATGTCTGTCAACAGAGGAGTGGATAAACAAACTGTGATATATACACATGATGCAATTTTATGCAGCTGTAAGACAGAGCAAAGACATGAAACATATAATAAGGAAGAACCTTGTGGACATTATATTGAGTTAAGTTAGCCAGAAACAAAAGGACAAATACTGTATATTCTCACTAATATGAACTAACATTAGTGAGCAAATTTGAGATTTAATACCTGACAACACAGGCTTCCAGGAGACAGAAAGAGGGTAGAGAACAGGAATTTGATGCTGAAGCACTACAGAATGTTCAGCAGGATTGATTGTATAGATCCAGAAATAGCATAATACTGTTTGATGGTACTACAATATTGTAAGTACAGTGAACAAAGATGTCTGTGAGTAAGGCTGAAGGAGTTGGTATAGGGGAATGTATGACACCAAGAGGTAAAGACAGATGATGAAGACAGGGACTGTATAACTTGGCAAAACCTGGAGTTGAAAATGACTGTTACTGAATACACAAATGTAAAACTGTTCTCAAATGTGGGAGAACAAATGAATGTCATCAATGCAGAGCATTGAAAAAAGGATGGTATTTGGAAAAAACCTAATCCAGGCAAACTGGAGACTATGCTCAACAGTAACATTGTAATACGCTTCCTTTAAATGTAATGAAGGCAATATACCAAACTTAAATGTTTATGAGAGGGGGATATGAGGGATGGATATGAGATTCTTGGTAGTGGTGTTTTTTATGTTCTTACTAGTATATTGTATTGTAAGACAGTTTTTCTTTTTATTATCTTTTTATTATTCAACAAAAAAACACAACATTTTCATAGTGGTCAATATTTTCAAGTGCTGACTGTGGTGATAAATGCACGACTATATGATGATATGATTAACAACCAATTGTACACTGTGGATACTTGTATGTTATTTGAATATATCTCTATGGAATTGTAGGAAAAATATAAATAGGGGTAAAAGTGCTGGAGAAAACATGGAG
>KN179492.1:3356-18200 GCA_000164785.2 Choloepus hoffmanni
GCTTGATCAGAAACCTGTCTTGCTGTCATTCCTCGCGTCTCTTGTCCCATACCATTCCTCCCTCACAGGATTTGGAGCTTCCGTTGAACGTCCCGCCGGCCGGGACATCCATCAGTTGGGAAGGCTGGTGTCTTCTCCAGAGCTCTGGCCCCAAAATGGCTTTCTCCCAAGATATTCCTCTCTGGGCTATAGTTCCTCAAAAATGTCACTCTTAGTTGCTCTTGGGGTGTTTTTCCTCTCTTAGCTTCTCTGGAGAAGAAGTCTGCTTTCAATGGCCATCTTCAAACTGTCTCTCTACAGCTACTCTCTCAGCTTCTGTGCATTCTTCAAATTGTCCCTCTTGGCTTCAGCTTCTCTTCAAAATGTCACTCTCAATTGATCTCCAAAATGTCATTCACAGCTGCACTGAGATCCTTCTGTTTGTCAGCTCATTTATATGGCTCCAGTGATTTAATTTAGACCCACCCTGAATGGGTGGGGCAACACCTCCATGGAAATGATCCAACCAGAGTCACTACCCACAGCTGGGGGGGGCACATCTCCATGGAAACATGCAAAGGATTCCAATTCAATCAGCACTAAAATATCTGCCCCACAAGACTGCATCAAAGAACATGGCTTTTTCTGGGGGACATAATACAATTGCCACACCTTGTTTATTCTTCTCCTAATAATCCTGACCTCATTTCCTACTGTTTGCACTAATGAATTAATTTATAGTCTAATTCTGTTGATTTAGAACTCCAAATAAATGAGAGATTTGGAAGTGTCAGTTAAAAAAAATACAGATCCAAGAAGTGCAGCATATCCCAAACAGAATAGATCTGAATAGGCCTATACCAAGATACCTAATAATCAGATTATGAAACATCAAAGACAAAGAATCCTGAAAGCAGCAAGAAAAAAGCAATCCCTCACGTACAAAGGAAGCTTATTAAGACTGTGCAGATTTCTCAGCAGAAACCATGGAGGCAAGAAGGAAGTGGCGTGATATATTTGAGATACTGAAAGAGGAAAACTGCCAACCAAGAATCCAATATCTGACAAAATTGTCCTTCATATATGAGGGAGAGCCCAAAATATTCTCTGACAAACAGACAATGAGAGAGTTTGTGAACAAGATAAATGCTCTAAGGAAATACTGAAGGAAGCACTACAGACAGATAGGAAAAGACAGGAGTGAGAGGTTTGGAAAACAATTTTGGGTGATCATAGCACAACAATGTAAGTACACTGAACAAAGATAACTATGAATATGTTTGAAAGAGGAAAGTTATGAGCATGTGGGACACCAGATGGAAAGAAGAAAGATACAAACTGGGATTATATAACAGTGAATCCTAGGGTGCTCAGTGATTGTAATAAAAGGTAGAAATATGTTTTTCCATGAGGGAGAACAAATGAATGTCAACCTTGCAAGGTGTTAAAAATAGGGAGGTATTGGGGAAAAATACAATAAATGTAAACTAGAGACTATATTTAACAGAAATATTGTTTTATGCTTCCTTTAATAAAAGAGGGGGCATAAAGGAGGGGTAGGGGACTTGGCATTGGCAATGTTATCTGACACTTTATTCTACTTTAGTTTAATGCTATCTTTCCTTTTGCTGCTTCCTAGCTGTCATGTTTTTTTCTTTCTTTTTTCTTTTTCTTTTGCCTCTATACCTTCTTTGACTCTTCTTCCTGCCTTGTGGAAGAAAAGGAGATGTCCTTATATAGATAGTGGTGAGGGTTGTGAATACATAAATAAGTGACTATACAGGGAACCATCAATTGTTCACTTAGGATGGAAGGTATGGTGTGTGAGCAAAACCATCTTAAAAACATATGTTGAGAAGGAACTTTGAGGGCAACGTACTGAGTAAAATAAGTCAGACACATAAAGACAAATATTGCAGGGCCTCACTGATAGGAACTAGTTATATGTAAACTACTATGCATGAAATATAAGTTACCAGGATATAGAATGAGGCCAAAGAATGGGGAGTGGTTGCTTATTATAAGCAGAATGTTCTACTGCATTGACCTTAAATGTTTGGAAATGAACAGAGGTGACAGTAGCACATTGTAAGAATAACAGTGCTGAATGGTGTGTGAATGTGGCGGAAAGGGGAAGCTCAGTCATGTATGCCACCAGAAGTAAAGTTGGAGGTTAAAAGATGGGAATATATAAAACAGTGAACCTTCTGGTAGGCAATGCCTGTGATTAACTGTACAAATTTTAGAAATCTCTTTCATGAACCAGAACAAATGTATGACAGTATAACTAGAAGTTAATAATAGAAGGTCATACAGGGAAAAATATATACCTATTGCAAACTACATACTGCAGCTCATAGTATGTTAACATTCTTTCATAAATAGTAGCAAATGTACTATGCCAATATTATGAGTCACCAACTGAGAGAGGTGGTTAGGGATATGGGAGGATTTGAGTTTCCTTTTTTGGTCTTTATTTCTTTTCTGGAGTAATGAAAATTCTAAAAATTGAAAAAAATTAATTGTGATGGATGCACAATTTTTTGATGGTACTGTGGGCAATTGATTGTACACTTTGGATCTTTGTATGGTATGTGAACAATCACAATAAAAAATGTGATAAAAAATTCAATGAGCAGTTATAGAGCAAATCCCAAAGGATGCTATAGGCTACAGTTCCACCACATCATTTACCTCCTTCCAGCCTGTTTTCTTTTATAATCCTTTCATTTCTGTAAGGTCAGAATGTAAGTCACTGTTTTCATTTTTTATTTTAGTTATTGGGGTCTTTTCTCATTTTGGGGGGTGAGAGCTGTGTAACTAATGGCTTCTTAATTTTAATGATCTTTTGAAAAACTAAATTCTAATTTCACATGTTCTCTTAATTGTTTTTCTGTTCTGTATTTCCTTTATTTATGTTCTAATCTTGTATCCTTCCTCCTGGTAACTTTGGATTTATTCTTCTTTTCTTGATAAACCTTCTCAAATTGGGAAGCTACATTATTGATTTGAGATATTTGAACTTTATTAACTTATCTAGCTGTGATGTGTGTATTTCTGTGACATCCTGGGGGCCCTGAGGATGAACCTCCCACCTGGCCTTGGCCTACACAAGCATGTGCAGTGGGAGGACTCAGAGGGGGACAGGAGGCTGTGTGGTGCAGCAGGGAGTGGCTGCTCAGTGTGCTTTCACCTCAGAATCAGGGGAATCCTATGGGAATGGCCCAACCCCTTCCAGTTAGAAACCCAACTCCACTAGGCTTGGCAAACTGCCAGATGCCTCCCTCCAAAACCATCACCACCACCACCACCCACCCATACCTCTGCACAGGAAGCTCTGGATACCTGGACCAAAGGTCAGAGGTGGTGCCCCAGGGCAGGATTGGAGCATGGGCATGGCCCTGACCCTGGCACCTGGGCCTCTCTGACTGTGACTGTGAGGGCAGATGTTCCTGGAGCAAGTGCTCAGGTCCAGAAATGGCAGCAAGGAGTGGTGACTCCAGGAGCACAGGGTGAGTCCCTGTGGAGTGTGAGTGTGTGCTGACAAGTATTGATGTTCTGGGCAGGTGGGGTCCCACTCAGTGTGCATGCCCAGCAGGTTTTCTCTACTCTGTTCCCCCACCTAAACACAGAACTGGAAAGGCCAGTGTCCAAATCAAAGCCAGGGAGCCACAGATGAATCTGTTTCAGATCTTATGTTCTGGGTTCCAGGTCAGACTGCCCATGTGCAGTTTTGGCCTCCAACTTTGCCTCCCCAGGCCCACTCCAGCCTCTCCCTAGTCTGGTGGGTAGGCATCTCTGCTGGAGGAAACAGGGGTCCTGAGGAGCCCTCCCCATAGTGAAAGTTTTGGAAACTTCACCCCTTGGAGAAGGGGAGGCTGGTTTTCAGCCCCTTATCTGAAGTTCAGAGCCTCCTTCAGTCAGTGGGGTGCAGGGACCAGCATGGTGTCCCTGGGCCTGCACTGAAGGACCAGAGTCAGGTTCTAGGGACAGGGAGACCAGTAAAATCTAGGAGGTGGAGGTCTGGAGATTAGAGTGAGCCTCCCTGGTGAGGGCAGCTTGGGAAGGGAAAGAAAAGCAGCAACTGGGCCTGGCAAGAAACAGCTCAGGAATTCAAGGGCAATGTGCAGGGACAACCAGGATGGAGAGAAAGTCAGACCAGAACTGTGGATCAGCAGGATAGACAAGGTTATCCATTTGCCTTCTTTGGAAACATACATTCTTGCAGAACTTTGGAATGCAATTTGGTGAAGTGGATGAAAAATTTTATGTCCATATCCAACAACAATTTAATTACAGTTCTAGAAGACCATCCTGTAGAAATAGTTCAACTCTGAACAGAGGTGTTCTTTTTGAAAAGACAGGTGCTAGGATGCCACCTAAGTGTCTGTGGTGGGACCCACTTCAACTTCCTCTAGTTTTCTGTTGATGGAACATGTGGCAGGACTGAGTTCATGGGCAAGGACTCATGTGTAATGACAGGCAGATGGGATATGGCCCAGGCAATGGGTCTTTATGTCTCTGATATTAAAATGGGTGTATGTGCACAGAGTTAGATTTGTATAAACTGAGGAAAAATTCAGAAATCCTGGGATTCCAAATGGCTGGGACTTAGCTGTGAAAGAACCAAGTAGAGGGACTTGTATGGCATAATCCATGACTCCTCAGGTGGTGGGGTGCCCTTCTGTATGTAGTTGAGGTTGGTGCTTGGGCACAGAGACCATCCTGCTGGGGTCACCACCCTGCAACCTGTGGAAGTTGTGCAACTCTCTGAGCTGGATGTCTCACTTGGCATGTGGGGTAGCCCTAGGGCTGCTTCACACATTCCTGTGAAGGAAAGTGAGCCAAGTTGCACATACAGGTCCTGTCCATGCCAGGGCCCACAAACAGAGCTCCTAACTGAGGCTTTTTTCCCTTGGCCTAGTTTTTTTGTTGGTTGGATCAGGGAAGGTTTTACTTCTTGTTTTTCCCAGTATTTGTCAAGTAAAAGTTTGTTGTTTCTTTTTCCAAAATCAAAGTACTTAAAATAGGCAGTGACATTAGTCTTGCTGCTTTAGTTGTTTTTTGCTGAAATAGAAAGGGCACATGCCACCCCTGGTCAGGGCACATCCTAAGTGCTCTGGAAGACATGTGACTTCTGTGGCAGATGCTGGGGAAGTCCTGGTGAGGCAGACATGGCCCCCATTGAGCTGAGAGCCCACAGGAGTCAGACCAAAGCCCAATTGCAAATTGGAGGACAAGTGGAATGATGTGAAGTGTTAGGAGAGAGTGACCTGGTGGACCCATGTGGACAGGCTGCCCAGGATGGGCCCCTAAGTCACTGGGGCCAGTGTGGCCAAAGGGGGCAGAGGAGAGGTTCAGAGATAGAGGCAAGCTGTGGAAGGTGGCCCTGGACACCTGTGTGATGCCCAGCCAGAGTTCCTGGAAGACAGCAATCTTTGGGGAATTGGGAAGAAATTCTCTAGGACATCTGATGCCCCCTGCCCTCATCTTTTCTCTGGTGGGCTCCTTTCACTCCTAGGCACAATGTAGAGCTGGTCTGAGGATGGGAATGGTGCAGGCAGTGCCATGCACACTGTCTGGTGACCTGGCTGCTGCTGTTGTGACTGTTCTCTCTGTTGGTAGTTTGAGTCCCTGGCCCAAAACATGATGCAGAGCTTCCTGGCACTGCTGTGGGAGAGCAGGTATTCATGTCTGCCACTGCTGGGGCTGGTGGCCCTCAATGGAAGGCTATGCCAGGAACTGCAGGATGGCCTCATCCAGGCAGACCGCTTGGTGGAGGCCCTCCTGGAAAGTGGGCTCTGCATGCATCTGCTGGAGGGCTAGGACATGGTGTTGGTATGTGTGCATGTGCTTTTCCAGCAGGAGCAGCCCCAGGATGCCCACTGGCTCCTGGAGGTAGGCCTGGGGTGGACAAAGCAGCAGAGCCTGGGCACATGTGGAAGGGCCCAGCAGATTTAGGATATCTGGGACCTGAGACCTTGTCCTCATTTGGCAGCAAATCCAACTGTGTTGATGTGAAACTACTGACCACCTTTATTTACCCACTGTTCTGAGGATTTGTGACAAAAATAAGCACATATTTTACTAAGGGATGCTGGGCCAGTTAATGCTGGTGTGGTACAGGTTATATGGTGCATCATTTGTAAATGTTCTTAAAGTCATAAGATTCTGAATTCCAAAGTACACCTGGCACAAAGGATTTTTTAATTCACTTTTATTAAGATATATTCACATACCATTCAGTCATATGAAGTGTACATGAAATTGTTCACAGTACATTATATCCTGGAATATCTGAAAGCAGTGACATGAACAGCTATCTGCATGCCAATGTTCATAGCAGCATTATTCACAATTACCAAGAAATGGAAACAACCTAAATGTCCTTCAACAGATGAGTGGATAAATAAAATGTGGTATATACACACGATGGAATACTACACGGCAGTAAGAAGGAACAATGTCATGAAACATATGACAACATGGATGAACATTGAAGACATAAAGCTGAGTGAAGTAAGTCAGGCACAAGAGAAATATTATATGCTACCACTAATGTGAACATTGAAAAATGTAAAATGAATGGTTTATAATGTAGAATTTAGGGGAACTAGTGATAGAGAGCAATTAAGGAAGGGGGAATGATAATCCAATAATAACAGATAAGCTATCATGGGTAAATTTAACATTCTGGGAATGCCCAGAAATGACTATGGTCTGTTAATTTCTGATGGGTATAGTAGGAGCAATTTCACAGAGATGTTGCTATATTAGCTTATTTTCTTGGGGTAGAGTAGGAACATTTTGGAAGTAAAGTAGTTATCTTAAGTTAGTTGTCTTTTTCTTACTCCCTTGTTATGATTTGTTTGAAATATTTTTTTATTGTAAGTTTTCTAAAGCTATTTTTGGTATAGTTGATTTTAAAAAATGAGTTAATTAAAAAAACAATGAAAGAATATGCAGAGCCCCCTTGTGGAACCAGTGGAGAATGAAGGGGTGTTGGGCTTCCCCACCTTGATGGTTGCTGATGTGCTCACAGACATAGGGGCTGGTTGTTTGATGGGCTGAGCCCTCTAACACAGGACTTGCCCTTGGAAAGACTGTTGCTGCAAAGGAGAGGCTAGGCCTCCCTATGGTTGTGCCTAAGAGCCTCCTCCTTAATGCCTCTTTGTTGCTCAGATGTGGCCCTCTCTCTCTAGCTAAGCCAACTTGGCAGGTGAAATCACTGCCCTCCTGCCTACAGGGAATCTGACACCCAGGGGAGTGAATCTCCCTGTTAGTGTGAAATATGACACCTGGGGAGGAATCTAGACCCAGTGTCATGGGATTGAGAACATCTTATTGACCAAGAGGGGGATGTGAAAGGAAATGAAATAAGCTTCAGTGGCAGAGAGATTCCAAATGGAGCTGAGTGGTCACTCTGGTGGGCACTCTTATGCACAATATAGACAACCCTTTTTAGGTTCTAATGAATTGGAATAGCTAGCAGTAAATACCCAAAACTATCAAACTACAACCTAGAGCCCATGAATCTTGAAGACAATTGTATAATAATGTGGCTTATGAGGGGTGACAATGTGATTGAGAAAGCCATATGGACCATACTACCCTTTGTCCAGTTTATGAATGAATGAGAAGAAAATTGGGGGAAGAAAAAAAAAGGCACACAGTGTTCTTTTTTACTTCAATTGTTCTTTTTCACTTTAATTTTTATTATTATTTTGTGTGTGTGGTAATGAAATTGTCAAAAATTAATTTTGGTGATGAATGCATATAATGGTACTGTAAGCAATTGAATGTACACTTTGTTTTGTATGATTGCATGGTATATGAATATATCTCAATAAAAATAAATTAAAAAGAATAATTTAATTAACTTATCAAATTTCCCCTTTAAACTTTAAGTACTATTTTACCAATTCATGTGCAATATAATAGTGTCCTAATGATCTGCTTTCTTTTCTGCCTTAATGGACATTATGTTAATGTTACCATACATTTTATTTTATATATAACTATATATGTGTGTGTTATTATACCCTACAATATATTATTTTTGCTTAAGCAATCAATTATCCTTTTAAATTCAATTTTATTGAGATATATTCACATACCATGCAGTCATACAAAGTGTACACTCAGCTGTACATATTTAAATTATAGGAAAAATCTTTTGTACTTCCCCATGTTTTTATCATTTCTTGTGTTAATTTCTTTGTGTAGATCCATGTTTTCATCTGGTGCCATTTTCCTGCCTGAAGGAATTCTTTTAACATTTCTTACAGTGTGCATCTACTGGTGATGGATTACTTCCACTTCTGTACATCTGCAAAATGTCATGTTTCATTTTAGTTTTTGAAATATATTGTTGCTGTGCATTGTATCTTAGGTTGACAGGTTTTTTCTCTCAGTATTTAAATATGTTGCTACAATGTCTTCTCACTTGTATTGTTTCTGAAAAAATATGCTGTCATTCTTATTTTTGTTCTTCTCAACATGAAGTGTATTTTTTCCTCTGGCTACTCTTAAGATTTTCTCTATATCACTGGTTTTCAGCAATTTGATTATGAAGCCTTTGTGCAGTCAGTTTTTTTAAAATATTTCTTGTGTTTAGGGTTATTTGCATTTCTTGTTTCTGTGAACTTATGGTTTTCATCAAATTTAGAAAATATTTGCCTTCGATTGTCTCCTCTCCTCATGGACTTTAATTACATGCATATTAAGCAGCATGAAGCTGTGCTACAGCCCACTATTTTTTCTTTTTAATTTTGTCTTTTTCTCAGTATTCCATTTTGGGTACTGGACTGTATTCTCCTTAATCTTTTCAGATGCTTATTTCCTGATTTCAGGCAGTTTACTAACATGTTTCCATCAGTAATCTGCTGAATGCTCAAGGGAAGACCCTCCAAAAGTCTCTTGCTTTCTTTCTGTGCATCTGTCTCCTCTTTGGTAGTTTGCCTTTGAACTCTGGCTGCCTTGGTCTCCCAGGACTTTCAGTTGCATCTCCTAGATTTAAGGAGTCCACTGGGCTCAGCATTTATTCTCCCTCTCTATTCCACAGCCAGGAAACTCAAGGCAGTAAGCAGAGGCATACACAGGCTTAGTGCAGTGGTTTTAAGTTGTATATACCCAAGAAAAACATGTTAAATCTAATCACTTCCTGTGGTTGCAAAACCATTGTAAGTAGAACATTCTGATGAGGTTACTTTAGTTGTGTCCCACCTCAACCAGGATGGGTCTTAATCCTATTACAGGAATCCTTTATAAATGGAATGGACACAGGAAAAAAGGCCACAGAAGCAAGTGGAAAGCAATGAAACCAGGAGAAGGAAGAGACCAGCCAACAACACCATGTGCCTTGCCATGTGGCAGACTGGCCAAGGGTCACTAGCAGCCAGTCTTTGGGAAGAAAGCATTGCCATGATGATGACTTGATTTTGACATTTTCCTAGCCTCAACCATGAGTGAATAAATTCTCATTTTTAAACTCAACCCATTTCCTGGTATTGGCTTTGAGTAGCCTAGGAAACTATGTAACCAAGAAGTTAGGAATTAACAAATGAGTATGATTATTAAATCATTATATAGATATTTCTTTTTACTTTCTATATGTATTAGAATAGCCAGACAGAAATACCTGAAATTGTCAAACTGTAATCTAGTTTTCTTGATCTTTGTTGATTGCAATCTTCATCATGTGATTGCAAAAAGCTTGTGACTGACCCTCATTTGTACCCATTTTATCCAGTCTTGTGTCTTTGGAGTCTTGTCATCATTAAAGACAGCCCTAATGTTTATTATTGAAGTGTCTTCAGTCAGCCCAGAACTAGCCCACCCCAAGTCCATAGTTATCTGGATAACTGAAGCTGAGTCAAGCCAAAATGGACCTGTCTGACACATATGGTAGGTTAACTTTTAAACTATAAGTGCCCTAGACCTCATTAGAACACTAAAAATCACACCTATCATCATATTAAGGCTGCCATTTACTTACACACATCCTGTGACTAAGCATGTAATCAATCTGCACAGTCAATAATTAAATAAATCACCTCTAATTACATCATCTGGAGACATTGTGCTAATTATCCTTAAAATCTTCCCATCTTTTCATACTATAAAATGGCCAGAATTACTAGGGTTTGGGTAGACAATTTTTTAGGCTGAAAGGCAATCTGATCTCTTGCTTTTTGTGTAGCAATAAACTCATCCTCTCTTTGAAACCCTGGTATCTCAGTAATTGGTCACTTGAGTGCAACAGGCAGAGAATCCACAGACTTTGTCTGGTATTAACACACTTACCTTGTATCCTGTTTCTTAGGGATCATTTTTGTTCATTTCCTGATATCATGTCTTGCAACAATTGTTTCATATTTTTTGTCTAATTTCTTGGTTGTTTCAGGTAAGAGAGTAAATCTAGTCCCTGTTCCCCCACTGTGGACAGAAATGGAAGTCCCTGGTTTGGATCTTGAATCAGAAAAAAAAGGTTTGCTGAGATAACCAGCAAAATTTGAACATGGTTTGAAGATTACACAAACATATTTTATTCACATTAAATTTTCTGTTTCTGAAAATTTTACTGTGGTTTTTTAAGAGATTTATCCTTTCTCATAGGAAATATATATTTAGAAGTAAAGGGAATGAGGTCTACAATTTATTCTCAAGTGATTCAGAAATAGAAATATAAAATATACAAATAGAGAGAGACTGATGAAATAAAAGTGGCAAAATATTAAGATTGAAGATTCTGCATGAAGGATATATGAAAACTCTTTGTCATACATTTGCAACTTTAGGTTAAAAATTATTTCAAAATAAGTGGGATAACAAATTCATTGATAAATGGTAAAACTAGTATTTGGTGTTAGAAGTCAGGAACAACTAATTTTGAGAAGGAGAGTGAGGCAGCCCAGTGTTTGAAAACCCCCTCCCTTAGGGACAAGGGTGGAGCCTTGAGCACACAGCAACTCCCATGACCAGAGCACAGACATTGAAGGTCATTTAGCTGAGTCACTCTTGGTAATCAATCTTCACAAGGCTCAGCTGAGGTTTCTTGTATCCAAATCTTATGAGGCTCTGCTGAGGTTTCCAAATCTTGCAAGGCTCTGATGAGCTATATAAGCTACTCCTCTTCATCTTGTTTGCCTGAATCATTGACTTCCATTTCCTAACCAGGGATCATTGGGAAAAATCTTCCTGTAAGTCCCTAATTAAACTCATGGATAACTTTTTTGCCTGGTGTGTTCTTTGGTCTTGGGGTTGAGTCAGGCTGCAGCAGGGAGTAATAATAGAGAATGGGGGCTTCAGCTGCTGATAACATTTGAACTCTTAGTGAGTACATGGTTGTGTTAACTGCTTTTGTAATTCACTTATCTGTAAAGTCATGACATGCATTTTTGTAATTTCTTTTTATTTTTCAATAAGTGTTTCTCCTGTTTTGTTTTTTTTCAAGGAGGAAAAAGTAGATTTGGGTATAACAACTCCAGGATCTCTTCCTGTCTGGGACTTCTTTCCTGGATATTTGGTGAGAGGTCTCAGATAAGGTTGATGGTCCCCTAGGAGGTCCTCCTCCTTATTTCAAAATAGCAGTTTTATTTCTGTGGTGAGGAGTTGATGCCTAAACCCAGAGTGAAAATTCACTTTAACCTTTAATCTTAACCAATAGCTCCAAATTGCCACATCTCTCGGAGGCTGGATCCTCAGTAAACTTGAACCAATTCTGCTGAACAGGCAGAAAGGATAGTGTAGAGGGATCCAGAACCTGGAGAAATGCATCAGACTCAAGTGATCTAAACAGATGCCAAAAATCCCTGACAATGAAAGGGCTCCATGGATAACATAATTCCACAAATTTAATTCAACCTCATTTCCTAGTTCAACTTCCTACCCACTTCCTAGGACCACTGTGCTAAATGGTGTGAAGTAAATAAAGGTAAGCAAAACTCTATTTGGTGTTTTTAGCTAATGCAGTACATTTGAAAGGGAATGAAATTTGAAATAGAATAAAATAGCTTCATGTTTCATTCAGCATTTCTTTCTTGGTTCCTATTGATGGTACATGTTTTTCATATATTTACTGGCTTAATTGGCTTAATTTCTTTCCTATAACTGCATTTCAAAACTTGTTTCTTTTTTTCATATTTAATAGCACTGAAATTACATCTTATGATGTCTCTTATAGTCAATAACATGTGTTAATTTAGTTAGCCATATATTTTCTTTTACAGTACTTAAAAAAATGGTGCATCTGGCAATCCATGTCTCCTAGACTGGGTGAGAAGCTGCAAAGGGATATTCTTACTCTGTTTTTATTGAATGTTGGATGTTCATATTTTCCCATTGATTTTTAAGAACAACTTATTAGTGTGAAATCTGAGACATAAGTTTTAAATATATTTTCTCAGTTCATTTGTGTTTTAACTTTGTGTATATATGTTTTTGAAATTGGACTTTTAAATGTTTCATAGTAAAATTTACTAGTTTGCATCCTTTATGGTTTCTGCTTTTTGTTTCAGGCTATCTCAAATTAAGTATTATTTAAAATCCTTTTTATTTACTTTTAATTGATGGCTTAGCTTTCAAGTACTGAATTCCTGTAACATTTGTTTATTGTAATGTGCAAAATAAAGATCTAATATTATTTTTTCAACACCATTTGCTGAATGAAATGAAATTTTAACATATGCTCAATTTCTATGTATATTGGATGTTTCTGTTTTCACACCAGGGTGTGGTGGCATCGGTTAGGATCAGCCATTTCTGTGGGTATGGAAAAGACCAGGCCTCCTGGAGTCCCCAGCAGCTGGAGCCCACCCAGGCATCCGTGACCTCCTCAAAATGGCGTGCAGCCCCCCTCCCCACCACAGGCACTCTGTGCATGTGCCGTCGTGGCGCACTCCCGCTATCACCACCTCTGTTTTAGGCAGCAGCGCCCTGAGGGCTCCGGAGCCTCCTGGGTTCTGTAGCAGCTCAAAGGGCAGGGCTGGACGGTATGGCTCAAGAGCGGGAGTGGAGGCTGAGCTCCTGCAGGTGTGAAGGAGCAGAGAAGTCTCCACGACTGGGCGGTTTCAGGGGACTTGGGTGCCACTGCCACCTTTAAGAGGCCGAGGAGGGGTCAGCAAAGGGTCAGGGTGTGGCCTGGTGAAGAGCTGCTGTGGCGGTCAGGGGAGGGTCAGGGAAGGGGGCCTTGCAGGCATCCGGAGAGAGCTGGGGAGGGGGCCGAGACAGGCCACGGCTGCTTCTCCCTCTTCTGGCAGGACTGCCCTCGAAGGCCTGAGGCAGTGGCGAGCACAGTGTATCAGCCGAACCTTGGGCCTGGCTACGCGTGACCTGGACCCTCCACCCGCCCAGTGTGGGCAGTGGGGTCTGCGGTGCTGCCTGCTCAGACCTCCCGTTCTGTACAGGAGAAACCTGGGCCCAAAAGCCAGCGCCTGTCAATAACTGGACAGTTTATCTTTGCATGCCTCAGATACTCAGCTCTTAATTGTGGCTATTAACCCATGTACCACCAACATACAACCTTTAGCATCGTGTTTTATATTAAATAGGATAGTATATGAAGTATGGTAAATTCTCAGAGGTGAGCAGCTTTTAGTTTACGAGGCAGACCGTTCTTTTCTTTATTGGCTCATTTAACCAACATAGAGACAAGTTCCCCAACACCTCCCATAATGAAAACTGATGTGTGTGTATATGTGTTTACATACACAATACATATATGTATGCATGTATATTTACATATATATATATAATAAATATTCAACTAAAAGTTCAGAGAGAAAAACTGATTTGCCCAGTATTGCCGCATCAGGAGATAAATGAATAGGGATTTAAATTCTCATTTGTTATATTCTGTAGTCCATTCCCTTTCCCACACTAAAATCTACAGTCTTTGTCCCTGAGCACCACCAGGATGGAATTGTGGAGTGTAGTGACCCTAATCCTACCTCATCAGAACCTTGGTGTCAAAAGGTTAATTAACCTCCTTCCTTCATCCTCCAACTTGGTTTTCAGATGACTGTTAAAGAGAACAATGTAAATTGAAACCTCAAACTGAGACTTCAGTCTTAAGATTCATTAGAGAACTTGGGAATCCTATTTGGACCAAAGGTCTCTAGAGAGGTAAAATAGGACTGATTTTTTTAAAAGATGAAAATTGGGATTCACCCATGCTCCATATTATGGAAGTGATATAATGTCTCTGATGGATTGCTGGTATCTGGGTTTCCCAATTAGTCATTTTGTCAAAGCACCAGGCTGCCTGGAACTGGTTTCTGCTCATATGAGGATTTCAGGTTGATGGCATCTTGTTATTTTTGCTATAGACAAAAAGTAGCTGACTTGGGATTATGGTGCCCAATTGTTATTTTAGTTTGCGTCACTGTCAGAAGACTAGACAGTCATGTCAGAGTTAATTAAGGCCTAATTAAACTTTACACTAGGCCCAGCCCAAAGTTTGAGGGGACAGTGAATTCCAGGACACTGTGTTGGATTTGTGGTCCTGGGGAAAAGCATAAATCAGAATGGTACGTGAAAGCTTGTTCATAGTTATCTAATTCCTCCTTATTTTAAAGATAATAAAATTGAAACTCAGATAGTAGGTTCCTGAGTAGTAGAGACTGGGGTAGAACTGAATTCTTCAGGTCTGAGGCAGGCTAGAATAGGGCACTCTGGGCAGGCCAGGGACATTGGTAAGTTCAGATTGAGAGTCCACATCAAGCCATAGATGCTAGCTGAGATAGGAAGGTGGAGAGAGAGAGGAGGGGCCAAGCCAAGGGGGGGCCCAACCCTACCACTGAGATAGACAGGTAGAGGGAGAAAGAAGGGGCGGGGTGAAAGGAGAACCCCTAATACCTAGAATCA
>ABVD02132752.1:0-11059 GCA_000164785.2 Choloepus hoffmanni
ACCAAGAAGTGAACCAGATGGTCCCAGCATTAGTTGCCTCTTTCTGAGAAACTACTTACCACAAATCAAGCAGATTCATTAACAACAATTTGCTGTCTCTTGACATCACCAGGTCAGGTTCCCAGGTGTGGCCTCCTGGGTCCTCTGCTCAGGGTCCCCCCAGGCTGGAGTCCAGGTCATGGACAGCTTCCCCCTCACCTGGAGGCTGACTGGGGGAATCTGCCTCCATCTCCTCAGCAGGACTCATTTCCTCAGTGCTGTATGGTGGGATCCCCAGCTTTCTGTGAGCTGTGGGCTGTCAGTCTCCCTCTGCTCCTGGAGGGGCCTCAGCTCCCAGCCACATGGTCCTCTCATAGGGGAGGTTCCCAGCAGGGCCCTTTGCTTCTGCAATGCTGGCAGGAGAGGCTCCCCTCCAGTTCACTAGGAGAGTCATTAAATGTAACCTCCTCATGGGAGCCCCAGCCAGGTAAGGTTATCAAGTGGGAAGTAGCCCATCATATTTGTCATGTTTTTGATTAGAAGCAAATCACAGTTTCCACTGATATTCATAATAAGGACTTATGTAAGGGGTGAATCCATGGGATAACAAAAAGCTTGACCCTCCACAGTTGATTAAAATGAAGTTTTTTTTTCCTGTTCAAATCCATTTTGAAAGCCTTTGGTGTAAAGTCTTTGCAAATTTTCCAAGGAAACAGTGAAAACTAGGAGACTTGGGCTCTGTTCCTTCAGTGACCCCTTTACCCCATCCTTCCATCTCAGTCATCTGAAAGTGGGGACATTTCTGTGACTGAACCCACTGTTGTCATGGACATGGCCTTCTCTCTGTCTCTGACCACTGGACTGAAACCACCTCTGACTTCTTCACTCACTTTTTCTCAGGATGTTCTCACTACAGTGGCTGCTCCATCTTTCAGTGAGAAAGCTAAAGGGACCTGCCCATGTGGGTCTCCAGTTTCCTCACATAGTTCAACCAAAAGAAAATATTGCAGCTGACTGATTGCTGGAGACATGAGAATCAAAATTGGTATTGAGCCTGATATTAAAGAGGTTGCAAAAATATAAACATACTACACTTCATGCTAATTTTTTAAATTGTGGAATATAATAAATTTATATAGAAGTGATGACTTTCTAAATGTAATTAAACAAGTAGCTGTATATCAAATTTCAAAGAATGTTATGGGTTACAGTTCCACCATTTCAGTTCTTTCCTTCTAGCTATTCTGATACCCAAGCAACTAAGAAAAAAATATATAGATTCAGTACTCATAATCCTTTGTTACATTCTATCTTGTCTGTTGCTACCCCTTCCTCTAGTTTAATCACTTTCCTGATCTTCAGGATTGTCTGGGCAGTGACCACCCTAATATATTCATGTTGAAAAAATGTTACATGGGAAAAATCTACCTATTGCATACTAGGGTCCGTAATTAATTGGGCTACCTTACTAGTACCACACAAACACTAGATATAAATAATTAAGGGATAAAAAGAGATATGGGGTGTCATGAGAATTGTTTAAAATGGACTGATGAGGACTGTACTACTAAGAGATGATAATGTAAGATATGGATTGATTATCATGGACAGAACATATGCTATGTGAAATTAGGAGCCCCATGTTCAACATTATGGAAAAAGGTGATGCAACTTGTTGGTGTTCTTCAAGAGGCTATTGCCTCTGAGTTTTGGGACTTAGCTGGCATAGGAGCTCTCTCAAGGATTTAAGTTTCTGAAGAATAAACTTAGTGAGTGAAACTTTTATAGAGTCTCAGATAGGATTTTGTGTATTCTTTAGGGTTTGGGGGTTTATCATACTGCTGACTAGGGTTTATCATACTCTGGCCATTTGGTACATCTAGCTGAAGCTTGCATAGGCGCAACCTCCAGGATGGCCTCTCAAATCTATTTGAAGTCTCTTAACCACTGAAACCTTATTTTGTTGGCTTTATTTTCCCCCTTTTGGTCAAAAAGGACTTTTCAACCCCTAAATGCCAGGATCAGGCTCATCTCTGCAATCTGTGTCCCATGTCAACAGGGAGACTCACTAACATGGGGGATCCTGTCTCACATTGGGGGAAGGGCAATGACTATTCGCAGGATTGGGCTGAGAGAAAGTCCACATTTGAGCAACAAAAGAGGTTCTCTGGAGCTGCCTTCTAGGCATAATTATAGGTGGCCTTAGCCTTCCCTTTACAATCACAAGTGTCACAAGAGCAAGCCTCAAGATTGAGGGCTTGACTGTTAAAGTATGGGGCTCCTAATTTCACATAGCATATGTTCTGTCCATGATAATCAATATCTTACATTATCATCACTTAGTTGTAAAATCTTCATCATTCTCCATTTTAAACAATTCTCATGACACCCCATATCTCTTTTTAGCCCTTTATTTATACCTAATATTTGTGTGGTACTAGTAAGGTAGCCCAATTAATTATGGACCCTGGTATGCAATAGGTAGATTTTTCCCATATACCACTCTGTTGTCAACTCTCTGCACCAGTATCATATCTTAGAAGTGTTTTATGCAAGCATCTATCTATGTTTGCAGTGCTGATCTGTGGGATACATGCCTTTAAACAACCCCTTTCAATCCTGTTCATCTTCAATGCAGGAATGATATTACCTCTGATACTTATCCAGTTAAAGCAATCATCACTCCTATCCATTCCCATACATTTACACTCACCCTTGTTAACATATCTGAGCACATTAGGTTATCATTACTCCTTCATTAGCTTCTCTCTTTCTCTAGATCCACAATATTCTACATTATTAGTTATAAGACATTGATTTTACATTGTCCATGGAGTTCATAGTAGTGATAACATACAATATCTCTCCTTTCTGTCTGACTTATTTAACTCAGCATTATAACTTCAGGTTTCATTATGTTGCCATATGTTTCAGAACCTTGTTCCTTCTTGCTGATGCAGAGTATTCCCTTGCATGTATATACCACATTTTGTTTATCCAGTCTTCTGTTGAGGAGCACTTGGACTGTTTCCATCTCTTGGCAATTGCGAAGAATGCTGCTATGAACATTGGTGTGCAAACATTTATTTGTGTCAATGCTTTCAGATCTTTGGGGTATATACCAAGAAGTGAATTTGCCTGATTCTGGGGTAACTCAGTATCTAGTTTTCTGAGGAACTACCAAACCATCTTCCACAGTGGCTGTACCATTATACATTCCCACCAGCAATGAATAAGAGTTACAGTTTCTCTATATCCTACCCAGCATTTGTTGTTTCCTGTTTGTTTAATGGCACCCATTCTTACTGGTTTTAGACGGTATCTCATTGTGGTTTTGATTTGCATTTCCCTAATGGTTAGAGAATATGAACATTTTTTCATGTGTTTTTTAGCCATTTGTATTTCCTCTTCAGAGAAATGTCTTTTCATATATTGTGCCCATTGTATAACTGTGCTGTTTGTACTATTTTTGTTGCATTGTAGGATTTCTTTATATATGCATGATATCAGTCACACCAGATGCATGGTTTCCAAATATTTTCTTCTATTGAGGTGGTTCCCTCAACCTTTTGAGAAAGACTTGAGATGCATGGAAACTTGTGATTTGAGCAGTGTCCATTTATCTATTTTTCCTTTTGTTTCCTGTGCTTTGGGTGTAAGGTCTGTGCTGGTTTGGTTGTGTTATGGCCCCTAAATGCCATGTTATTTAATGCAATCTTGTGGGGGCAGATATATTAGTGTTGATTAAGTTGTTTCCACAGAGATGTGATTCAACCAACTGTAGGTGACAATTCTGATTGAATTATTTCCATAGAGATGTGGCTCCACCCATTCAGTGTGGGTCTTGATTTAATCATTGGAGTCCTATATAAGAGCTCAGGCAGAAATATCTTACTGCTTCAGCCAAGAGAGACATTTTGAAGACAGCCATTGAAAATAGGCTTTTGCTACTCCAGAGTTTGCCTGGGAGAAATTAAGAGAATACCCCCAGATGCCTAGAGAGAAACACACTGGGAGAAATCCATTCTGAAACACAACCTGGATACAAAGGAAGAAGTTGCTAGCCACATGCTTTCCCAGACAATAGAGGTGTTCCAGATGCCACTGGCCATTCTTCTGTGAAGATACTCTATTGCTGATGCATTTACCTTGGACACTTTATGGCCCTAAGGCTGTAACTTCATAACCAAATAAACTTGCTTTATAAAAGCCAATCCATTTCTGGTATTTTGCATAATGGCAGCATTAACAAACCAGAACAGTCTAAGAAGCTACATTCTATTACTAGGTCTTGACAATGTTTCCCTACATTATCTTCTGAGTTTTATTCTCTGTCTCTTATATTGAGGTCTTTGATCAACTTTGAGTTAATTTTCCCTCAGGAGGTGAGGTAGGGGTCCTGTTTCATTCTTTTGGATATGGCTATCCAGTTCTTCCAGTACCATTTGTTGAAGAGACTGTTCTGTCCCAGATCAGTAGATTTTGGGGGCCTTATCAGAAATCAGTCAACCATAGATTTACGGGTCTATTTCCAGACTTTCATTTCAATCCCATTCACCAATATGTCTATTCTGTTGCAATACCATGCTGTTTTGACCACTGTGGCTTTCTAGGAGACCTCAAAATCTGGAAGTGTAAGTCCTCCAATTTTGTTCTTCTTTTTCAGAATGTTTTTGGCAATTGGAGGCCTCTTTCTCTTCCAAATAAATTTGATAACTAGCTTTTTCAAGTCTTCAAATTAGGTTGTTGGAATTTTCATTGGAACAGTATATGAGTTCAGGGAGAATTGACATCTTGATGTTTAGTCTTCCTATCCATGGACATGGACTGTCTTCAAATTCTTTAGGTCCCTTTTGATTTGTTTTAGTAAAATTTGTAATTTACTGTGTAGAAGTCTTTTCCATCCTTTGTTAAGTTTATTCCAAGTACTTGCTGCTTTTACATGCTATTAGGAATGGATGTTTTTTATTGCCTCTTCAGTTAGGTCACTACTAATGTACAGGAACATTACTGATTTATGTGCATTAATCTTGTACCCTGATATTCTGATGAATTTATTTATTAGCTCTAGAAGCTTTGTCATTGATTTCTCAGGATATGATATAAGGTCATATCATCTGCAGATAATGACAGTTTAATTCTTCCTTTCTGTTCCAGTTTGCTAAAGCTGTCAGTATGCAAAATAACAGAAATTGATTGGCTTTTATAAAGGGGGTTATTTAGGTTACAAATTTACAGTTCTAAGGTCATAAAAGTGTCCATACTAAGGCATCTGTAAGAGGATAACTTCTCTGAAGAATGGCAAATGGCATCCAGAACACCCCTTCAGTTGGGAAGGCAGATGGCTGGCATCTGCTTATTCTTTGCCCTGGGTTGTGTTTTGAAATGACTTTCTCCAAAATATATCTGTGCTTCTGTCTGCACTCCTCTCTCTCAGTTCCTGTATGTCCTTGCTTCTTTCTCCCAGGGCATTTTTCTTTAAGTATCTTAGCTTCTCTGGGTCAAACTCTGGGCTTCATCTCTTAGCTTCACATCTCCAAACATCCTTCTGTCTGCATTCTGCAAGTGTCTCCAAGTGTCAGTGTCTGGTTCAGCTCTTGAGTTCTCTTAAGTACTCCAGTGAACTAATCAAAACCCAACAAGAAAGGGTTGGGCCACACCTCCATGGAAATGATTTAATGTTGGCTGAGTCACATCTCCATAGAAACACTCAATCAAGATGTTCCACCCAACAAGATTGGGTTAAATGATTACGGTTCTTCTGTGGTCCATAACAGTTTCGAACAAGCACATTCCACTGTGGACCCCAGAAAGATACACTCTTTCCAAATGCAAAACCACATTCATTCTGTCACAATATAGATAATTACAAAGTCTTATCAAAATCAGTTTTAGACATGGTTTGTCATAAGGCAAAATTCTCTTCTGGCTTTGAACCTGTAAAACATAGACAAGTTACCTGCTTCCAATATACAAAGGAGGAACAGTGATGAAATAAACACTCCTATTGCCATAGGGAGAAATTGGAAGGAAAACAAGGTTAATGGGAATGAAACAATTCCAAATACCTGCAGGGCATAATTCATTAGACTTCAAATTCTAAGAATCACATATAGAATGATGATTTATCCTTGGAGCTTGAGAGAGCAGCAGTCCCACCCTTTCCAAAGACTTATACAGTGGCTGTTTTCTCCCCCAAGTGCTGGAGTGATTGCTTGAACGTATCCATGCATTGGGAAACCACTTTCTTCTTGGTCCCACACATCTCAAACATTAGGGTGGCACATGGACTCTCTTCCAACTCTGGAGAACATGTTCAACCCCTTCAGAAGAGTGGAGTGTTGGCCAGGAGCTCCCCAATCTCTAGGGAATGTGCTCCATACTCTCTGAGGCCTGAAGTGGCAGTACTCTTCCTGAGCATTGAGGTTGAAGACCCTCCCTCTGCTGCCATGGGAAACTCACCCTTTTCATGTGCCTAGGTAGGTTTGCTCTCCTGGTCCAAGATTACCTTGTTCTAGACTTTAGGTTCCATGTTTCTGCCTTTGAAGTAATCTTTCCTTCAAATTTTCCCTTTTCTGTCCTTTTTAGTCCAGACTGGCAGTGGTTCCATTTATACAGATCTCCCCCAAAATTTGTTGACTTGACATGCTGCATACAGGGGTCAAAACTGTCAGACAATAGGACTTTCCACAAATCCTTTCTGGATAACTCCATCTCCAATCTTGGCTTGCACTGAAATGGTGGGTTGTTTCCAGGTTTCATTGAATCCTAATGTGCAGCAGTACCCTCTATGGTGTCACTTTCTTAAAGACTAGAATTTTCCAGACTATCAATTTCTGGTTTCTTTGTACCTAAGAGTTCAATCCTCAGCTTCTCTCTTTCCTCTTACATTTTATTATAAGCTGCAAGGAGAAGCCAGGCCTTATTTTCCAATTTTATTTTGGAGATATCTTAAGCTAAGTATCCCAGCTTGTCACATTCAAATTGGACTTCTGACAAACACCAAAACTGAATTTTGCTCAATACTCTGCCACTTTAAAACAAGGATATCCTTTCTTCCAGTTGACAATAACACATTAATCATTTCTGTTTAAGGCCTCATTGGAGGTAACTTTAGGGTCCATATTTCTACCAACAGTCTCTTCAAAGTACCTGAGGCTTTTTTTTTTATCTTCATTTTATTGAGATATATTCATATACCACGCAGTCATACAAAACAAATTGTACTTTCGATTGTTCACAGTACCATTACATAGTTGTACATTCATCACCAAAATCAATCCTTGACACCTTCATTAGCACACACACAAAAATAACAAGAATAATAATTAGAGTGAAAAAGAGCAATTGAAGTAAAAAAGAACACTGGGTACCTTTGTCTGTTTGTTTGTTTCTTTCCCCTATTTTTCTACTCATCCATCGACACCTGAGGCTTTTTTAATCAAACTTTTCACAATTCTTCCAGAATCTTCCCCTTATTCATTTAAAAAGTCATTCCAACATGTTTGGTATTTGCAAAATCAGCAGCACCGCACTTCTCTGGTACCAAAATCTGTTCCGGTTTGCAAAAGCTGCCATTATGGAAAATACCAGAAATGGATAAGCTTTTATAAAGGGGATTTAATAGGTTAAGAATTTACAGTTCTAAGGCCATAAAACTGTACATTCTAAGGCATCAACAAAAGGATATCTTCACTGAAGAATGGACAATGGCATCTGGAACATATCTGTCAGCTGAGAAGGCAGGTGCCTGGTGTCTGCTGGTCCTTTGCTTCCAGGTTGTGTTTCAAAATGGCTTTCTTCAAAATGTCTCTGGGCTTCTGTCTTCACTCCTCTCTTTCAGCTCCTGTGTGGCCTTGCTTCTTTCTCCCAGCATGTTTCTCTCTAAGCATCTGGGGCTCCTCTCTTAACTTCTCTAAGGAAAACTCTGAACTTCATCTCTCAGGTTCACATCTCCAAACATCCTTCTGTCTTCATCTCCAAGCAACAATGGTGACAGCTCTCAAGCTCTCTTAAGAACTTCAGTGAGCTACTCAAAACCCACTCTGAATGGGTTGGGCCACTTCCACATGGAAATAATTTAATCAAATATCTTACCCACAGTTAGGTGAGTCACATCTCCATGAAAACACTCAATCAAGAGGTTCTACCCAACAAGATTGTGTTAAAAGATCATGGCTTTTCTGGTGTCCATAACAGTTTCAAATCAGCACACTTTCCAATTTGGATACATTTTACTTGTCTTGGTATATTATTCTGGCTGGAATTTCTAGCACAATGTTTAATAACAGTGGTGATAGGGGGCATCTTGTCTCATTACTGATCTTAAGGTGAAGACTTTTAGTCTCTCACCATGGAGTACTATGCTGGCTGTTTGTTTTTCATATGCACCCATTATCTTATTGAAGAAGTTTCCTTTAATTCCTATTTTGATGTGTTTTTTTCAAAAAGGGATACAAGATGGCAGAGTGATGAGTTGTGGAATTTAGTTACTCCTTTAGGAGAGCTGGTAATTAGCCAGGAACTGTAAGAAACAGCATTTTCAGGGCCTCAAGTGACCAGTCATGCATCATATACTAGTCTGAAATGGGCAGAATAGCTGAGATCACAGCAAAACCTGTAAGTTTCCCCAGCCTGGTGTCTGGCACCTCTCCCCAACCCACCCCCATGTGCAGGGGACTATCTCATAGCTGGCTTCCTGAGGGAATAAAAAAATCTGCTGGGAGAGGGTCCAAAATGGCATATTAGGAGAGATAGAGGAAAATTCTTCTCCATGAAACACACTAGATAAAAGACAGGAAGTGTTCCAGAATAGCAGTTCCAGGGTCACACCAGCTGAGCAAGGACTTATATTTCCATAGTGATTGAGCAATTGGAGAAGCAAAGAGCCTGTGTTTGGACTCATGTAAGTCTTTGATCTGGAGAGCTGCTGGGAAAGGCAGCCAGGCACATGCTGTGGTTGGAGGTGAGCCAGAGTGGGACTTGAGGAGTGGTCAGGGAGATGGCAGTGGGAGATGGGAGTACCTTCCATGCCTCAGGCACATGCCTCAGTAACAGGCATGGGTGATAGCCCTTTACACACCCACAGCTGAAGGCCCCCAAGTTAGGGACAAGCCACTACAGCAAATGGATGATTGCAAAAGTAGGTTATATTCCATGCACCATGCGAACTTTGAAGAGGCTGGGAGCCACCCCTTCAGAGTGCTGCCGTTGAGAGTCTCCTCAAGGGAATTTGGGATTCAGCTGGCTTTTGACAGTGCAACACCTACCCTGCAGAAGCCCCCAGGGTACAGAGCTGAGAGGCAGGGGAGCCAAACCAGAAATGACAGGAGCCCTACACCAAGCCTAGGGACTTGTGGGTCCATAGCACAGAGGGACTGAAGGGAGTCTGAGCTGGAGGAGAGGACACTTTCTGCATCCCCAGGGTATCAAAGCTGCAACCCCAGGAATGGCTGGGAGTACTGGATCTTAAAGCCCTCTTCCCTGCCAAACTGCACAGGGCACAACCCCAACCACAGGGCTGGTGATCCCCATTGCACATGGAAAATTGGTACACTGATTGGACATCAACATTGTTTGGACCTTCACTCTCTGTACAATTGAAGCTGAGGAGACATAGATTGAGTGTAAGAGGTCTCTCAGTAGCACCATCTGCTGGTAGGTCAGGGAAAGGGCACTGCATCAAGCTGTAGCTCTGTCAAATTATAGTTAACTGTTTAAATAACTCTGCATATCCACAAAGAACCCTATCAAGACAGACAAATACCAGGAGGCCAAAAACAACAGAAAATTATAAAACATATGAAGAAACAAGAAGATCTGGATAACCCAAATGCCCAAATCAAATAATCAGAGGAGATAAGGAACTTGGGGAAATTAATCAAAGAAATAATCACAAACACCAATTCCATGGCTCAAGAAATAAAGAACATCAAGGAGACCTTAGAAGAACAGAAAGAAAAATTTGCAAGAGTAAATAAAAAAATAGACAATCTTATGGAAACAAAAGAAATTTTGGTCAAATAAAAAAGATTCTAGATATGCACAGTACTTGATTAGGGAAAGCTGAGGAAACAATAAGGGAACTGGAATAGTGCCAGTTGGAAAGTGAATGTTCAAAAGAAAGAATGGAGAAAAAATAAAAAAGAAATTCAAAATGGATCTCAGGGATATGATGGACAACATGAAGCATTCAAATATAAGAATCAGTGGTGTCCCAGAAGGAGAAAAGAAGGGTAAAGGACTAGGAAGAGTATTCAAAGATATTGTTGGAGAGAACTTCCCAATGCTTCTAAATGATATAAATATGCAAACCATAGATGCCCAATGAATTGACTAGGATTCTCTAAAGAAACAGGGTAAATGAGATACCTATAAATATCATTTTACAAAAGTGTCTCATACAATTGTGGGTATGCACAATTCCAAATTCCCTAGGCCAGGCAGTGAACTTGCAATGCCAATGAAGGTGTTTCATGAACTCCTCAGGAAGTGAACTGGCCACTCTGATGAAGGTGTTCAATAAATTCCTCAGGAAATGCTTCACTGGATAGCCAAAGAAGAAAGGAAGGTCATCTCACTTTCTCACTTAAAAGTCTTCAATGGATTGGATTAAATCCAGCTGATTGAATCTTCTCATTGCAGAAGACATGCTTTTCTTGGATGTAATCAGTCATAGCTGCAGCCAATTGACTGATGATATAATAAATCAGCCTTCTGGTTTATTAACTAGCTACAAATGTATTTGCAATAACAGGCCAGTCCTTGCTTGAGCACACACCTGGACACCATCACCTGGCCAAGTTGACTCATGAACCTAACCATCACACTCAATGAACCCTATAGACTAGAAATGACCCTGAACACTAGAAATGACCTAACTGAAGAGACACTCAAGAAAATATTCCATTCTCAATAGCAACTAAAAAAATCAAGTACCTAGGAATAAACTTAACCAAAGATGTAAAAAACTTATGCATAGAATATTATGTAACCTTACCAAAAGAAATAGAAGGGACATAAAAAGATGGAAAAATATTATGTGTTCATGGAAAAGAAGGCTAAATATAATTAAGATGTC
>ABVD02132874.1:0-14187 GCA_000164785.2 Choloepus hoffmanni
GTGTCATATGGAAAGCAGAATTGAAAGTGGCAACCTGGGATACATAGCACAAGAGATCTCAAACTACTTTTGTAAGATGTAGCCTGGATTTCTCTTGTGGCTTATAGTAAAATGCAGGAAGAGAGCAATACACTGAAAAAATGAACTCTCTGGAACATAGAAAGCAGAAACTGATAACTTGGAATATTCTGGCTTTAAAAAGTTAGATCACAGAAGCTGCAGCCCTACAAAAGGATTTAACCAAACATGGAACCCAACCACCATTTCAGTGCAATCCAGGATTGGAGATGTTATTCAGATAAGTTTTTTTGGAAAATCCTATTGTCTAATTGTTTTTTTACCCTTGTATGCTTCATGCCCAGCCTATGCTTTTTTTGTGAGAACTGTGTTACTGGAATCACTGCCAGTCTGCCCTGGGAGAGAATATAGTTGGGACAAATTGAAGGGAAATATTCTTTAAGGAAATTCCTGGAAGTTGAGGTCTGGAGTCAAGAAATCTCATGCAAGGTGGTGAGTAGGGTAACCAATTCATATGGAAAGGGTAAGTGTGCCCAAGAATTAGTATGTAGGTTTTCCACCTCAGTGCTCAGGAAATGCACTGCCACCTAAGATCTCAGAGAGGGGGAGAGAATATTCCACAGGAATTTGGGAGAAACTGGCCACCACCCCAGTATTTGGAGAGGGCAGAATGTTTGCCCTGGAGAGGCAGACTCCATGCTGCACCCTGATGTTTCTGGAAGGTGGGGCCATGCAGGTGGTCTTTCCAGTGCATGGGTATGTTTGAGCACTCTTTTTTGTGTTTGGAGAAATAAGCCTTCTGCATAAGTGTTTGGAATAGGTTGGACTCCTGTTCCTTCAAGCCCCAAGGATACAACATCATTACTTAAATGATTCTCAGACTTTGCAATCCAATGATTTCCCTGAAGGTTTTAGAAACTGTTTTGTTCCTGTGAACCCTGTTTTCCTTTCAGTTTCTACCTATGACAATGTGAACCTTTTTCCTATGACTCTTCTTCCTTTGTATATTGGCAACAGATAACTTGTTCTCAGTTTCACAGGTCACAACTAGAGGGGAATTTTGCTTTAGGACAAGACAACACCTGTGACTGAATTTGATGGGATCTTGTACTTGCCTATTATTACTGAAAGGATTTAAGTCTCTGTGATGTGATAGGATGAATGTATTTTGTGCATGGATAGATGATGTATTTCTGGAGTCCAGGGTTTGGAATGTGCCAGTTCGGATATATTATGCCCCCCCAGAAAAGCCATGTTCAGTGCATTCTTGCTGGGGATGAACTATTAATGTTGATTCAGTGGGAAAATTTGGCTTTGGTTGTTTCCATGGAAATGTGACCCACCAAGCTCTAGGTGATAACTCTCTTTAGGTTATTTCCTTGGATGTGTGGGCCCATCCATACAGCACTGGTCTTGATTAGTTTCCTGAAGCCCTCCCTATAAGAGCTCAGACAGAAGGAGCTCATTTTTGTTGAGAGAATTTTAGACACAGCTGCTAAAAGTAGACTTTTGCTGATGCTTTGGTGATAGTAGCCTAGAGATTTCCATAAGAAGTAAAGCCAAGAGAGGTTTTGGAGAATGCCATTTAGAAATGCAACCTGGGAGTGAGCAGTTGCCATCCATGTGTCTTTGAAGCTAACAGAGTTTTTTGGATGTTAACAGCCTTTCTTCAGTGAAGATATACCCTTTTTGATACCATTGCATAGGTACATTTTTGGCTTTTGAATTGTAACTTTGTAGCCAAATAAACCCCCTTTATAAAAGCCATCCATTTCTGGCATTTTGCCAAACAGCAGTTTTAGCATACTGGAATAGATTTTTTTTTACCAGATGAGAGGGATTTTGCTGCCTTTGCAAATACCAAACATTTTGGAGTGGCTTTCTACATGAATAAGGGGAAGATTCTGGATGAATTGTGAGGAGATTGATAGAAAAGGCCTAGTAGGCTTTGAAGAAACTGATGGTAGGAATATAAACTCTAGACATAGCTCTGATCATACTTAAAGTAATGTTGAGTATGATATTGCATTCTGGCAGAAAGGTGAACCTTGTTCCAAAGTGGCAGAGAATTTGGCAAGATTGGATCCTGGTGTCCAATGGAAAGCAGAATTTGAAAGTGACAACATGGAATACTTAGCTCTAGAGATCTCCAAACTACATGTGGAAGATGTAACCCCGTTTCTCTTTGCAGCATATAGTAAAATCCAAAAGGAGAGGGGCAAGCTGAGAAATGTACTCCTAGGTACAAAGAAAACAGAAACTGATAGTTTGGAAAATTCTGGTTTCCAAAAAGTTAGATCTCAGAAGTTACAGCCCTACATGAGGATTTAACCAAACATAGAACCCAATCACCATTTCAGTACAAGCAGGATTGGAGATGTTTTTACCAGGATTTGTGGAAAGTCATATTGTTTAATGGTTTTGACCCTTGCATGCTTTATGACAAGCCAACAATTTTTGTGAGCTTGTAAAACTAATCACTGGCAGTCTGGACTGGAGGGAATGGAATTGGGGCAAATTGAAGGAAAATATTCTTGAAGGAAAAATCATGGAAATTGTGGTCTGGAGTCAAGAAATGCCAGGCAAGGAGAGTAGAGCAACAAATACATATGGAAAATGTCAGTGTGCCCAAGAATTAGGAAGTAGGATCTCTGCCTTGGTGCTCAGGAATGGGGCTGTCACCTAAGGTTCAGAGTAGAAGAGCACATTCCAGTGGATTTGGGAGAACCTGATCACCACCCCACTATTTGGAGAGGGCAGAACATTGGCCCTGAAGAGGCAGATTTCATGTTGCATACTGATGTTGGAGGAAGGTGGGGCCAAGTAGAAGGGGGTCTTCCCAATGTGTGGATATGTTTGAATACTCATCCTAGCATTTGGAGAAAAGGGGGCTTCTGCATGAATCTTTGGAAAAGTTTGTGCTCCTGGTCTCTGAAGCCCCAAGGATGCATTATTATATAAGTGACTCTTTCACTTTGAATTCCAATGATGTTTTCCTGAGGGTTTTAGAAACTGTTTTGGTCCTGTGGACACTGTTTTCCTTTCAGTTTCTCCCTATGGTAATAGGAACTTTTATGCTATGGGTGTTCATCCTTCTTATATTGGCAGCAGATAACTTGTTCTAAGTTTTGCATGTCCACAGCTAGAGGGGAATTTTGCTTTAGGACATGACAACACCTGTGATTGATTTTAATGGTATCTTGTACTTACCTATTGTCACTGAAAGGATTTAAGTTTCTGTGATATAATGGGATGAATGTGCTTTGTGTATGGAAAGGTCATGCTTTTCTTGGTTCCAGAGCGTGGAGTGTGCAAGTGTGGATATATTATGTCCCCCAGAGAAGCTACATTTAATGCAATTTTGTGGGAGTTGATGTATTAGTGTTGATTTGGTGGGAAATTTTGGATTTGGTTGTTTCCATGGAAATGTGACCCACCAAAATCTATGTGATAACCTTTTAGATTTCCATGGAGGTGTGTCCCCACCCATATAGCACGGGTCTTGAATAGCTTACTGGAGCCATATAAGAGCTAAGAAAGAAGGATCTCAGTGCTGCAGCTGAGAGAGACATTTTACAGACAGCCACTGAAAACAGATTTTGCTGTTGCTTCAGAAATTTTAGCCTAGAGTTTGCCATGAGAATCTAAGCCAAGAGATATTTTGGAGAATGCCATTTTGAAATGCAACCTGGGAGTGAGCAGGTGCCATCCACATGCCTTCAGAGGTAACAGAGTTTTCCCAATGGTAGCAAACTTTTTCTCAGTGAAGGTACCCCCTTTTTGATATCCTTGCATGGATACATTTTTAACTTTTGAACTGGAAATTTGTCACCAAATTAACCTCATTTATAAAAGACAATCCATTTCTGGTATTTGGCATAATGGCAGCATAAGCAAACAGGAACAAAGAATTGGATTGTTTTTCTTTCCCAATTTAATTTGAATTCTGGTGACCATTGGGGAGAATTTTTGCCCAGATGATCACACCTACCTTTTTCCATAAATTAAAGTTTAGTTAGAAGATCTTCATTTAATCTGACTTAGGTGTTTTTGGCAGACATTCTGAGGGTAAGTTAGGACTTGTAACTTGATATTTCTTTGTATTTAAAATGTATCCCTAGTGGTATAAATGAATCTTGCCAGATCTTAACATTCAGCATTTTAATTTTTCTGCATTTAGACCAGTAGGGGAGAGAGACCATAGATAGGTAGTTGGATGGAGGTATACATTGATAGATTGTTTTCATACTGGCAAATTGGTGAGTTGCCTAAAGGAGTATTAGAATAGCAATTAAGTGGGAGAGGGAGGGCAAAGCTAACTTTGGTTGTTGTTCATTGAAGGAATTTCTGAGGAATTTTCATTTGAACTAAAATTGAAAACAGATGCGTGTAGTATGAAAAGGTATGCTCATGGATTGAGGTGGAAATATAGGGTGAAAATAGTCCTCAGTAGAGATAATAGCAATGTTTAATTAGGCTTGGTGATTTCAAGAGGATGTGTAAAAGATGAATCACTGAATGCCTGTTGGAGAATTTAACAAAGATTAAAGACAGGGGAAGGAGTAATATTCATATTTTGGCTATTAAGAAGATAATATCTTGTGATATATTTCATTTTAGGTGCACACAATTAAGCGAGTAGCCAAGATAGTTCTGAAATGGAATCCAGAAAAGTGTTTTCTGGCTTTTGGTTTAGAAATATCAGTGGAAGAAATTAATGAAATTGAATAAATGTGAGTACAGACCAGTACAGCACATCAAATGAGGAGAGAATGGGGTTAGGATTTAGTTTCAAGATGTTCTAATAATGCTCTTGAGGAGTGCTTTGCAGCAGACATGGGGAAGTGTCTAGAGTAGCTTGAATACAATCAGGAGATGTGATATCAGAAAAAGAAAGGAAAAAGGAAATTCTAAAATGGATATTGTGATCCAATAATTTTGTTCCAAGTGAGTATTTATGGGTAGATCACTAGTGATTAGTGAGGACACCAGCCTTGATTTTTGTGAGTCAAAAAGTGAGGTGACTTTGAGGTCATGATAAATGAACTTTCAGTTTCTCAAGGGAAGATCTGGAGAGTTAGAACTTGAGAGAAAATACATAGATGGTATATTTGCCTTGTTTTTATTTTTTTTCAAAATGGAAGAGTCAAAAGTGAGCTTAAATGAGTTTGTGAAGAGAGCAAGAGGTTTCTAATAAAGGCAATTTAATTTATAATCAATAATATAGTGTAGAACAAAATATGAGATGGAGGTCAATTGGAGACGTTGGACTTGGCCAGGGGTACCATGATTTTTCTATTTAATAGGAGAGATAAAGTAACTAATAATGTATATACATTCAGGGATATTTAAAAATATTATGGTATTATAGTGTAATTTGGCAAATTACATTTTCCATCTGCTTAGGAGGAGGTCATTTCATCTGTTAAAAATGAGGGTAAATGATAGAGTGCATGAGATTCAAAAGGTATGGGAAAGGTTTGGAGTAGTTATGGAGTATGCAGGAATGATCTAATTAACAAGACATAGTACAGTTCCCAGGTATATTTGAAAACCTCTAGAACTTCTGAATCTTTGCTTTTTCCTGGATAAATATCTTACTCATGTATTGTGTAAGATGTGATCATGAATAACTACCTGTATTTGAAGTCATTGAATATTGAAGTTTTGGTTGGTAAATGTTATAAACAGTCAGAGGGACATAATGTTTGCCTTGGTAGTATCTTTGAAATTACAAACTCTGGAGTAAACTGGGCAGTAAAAATGAGAGCTATCAAATGATGTTTGTTGAGAGGGGCCAGTGCACTGTACATTTCCATGTAGTAAGAGAATCTGGGTATAGGGAGTATTTTTGTGGGGAAACTAGGAGAGCAGGTTGTAGCCCCAGAGTGGGAACTCTGATATTTGATGTGAGAGACACATTCCATGTAAAAACCTGTGAGTGATGTGTAGAACTCCAGGAATTTATGCTTGGGGAAAACAGAGAATAATTCTAATTTTAGCTGTGTAATTTTCTACCATGTAACTTTGTCATAATATTAAAATTTTCCGAAATTTCTGAACCTGTGATCATGTCATTTGTTAACTTTGTTAATAAACTGTAAATGGAATTATTATGAAGATAAAATAAACAAATACAGTTAAACATCAATGGCATCACACGTAATACACAGTTTTTCTCTTTTTCTCTGGGCCTTAGATACAATTGGTGAATTCATCCTAACATTGTTTATGACAAATTATTATCATTTGTCCATGAAATACATTCTTAGTGTTTTAGGGAAAAATTTACTGGCTATAAAGATTTATGGTTTCACACACACACACAAACACACACACATGCAAACACACATACCACATATAAAGAAAGAAAGAGAAATGCAGGGATGTTCCCACAAATGAAGATTAATATGGAGCAGTAATACAGCAACCATTTTATGAAATTATCAGATGTAACAAGTGGATATCCTGACAAACCCATTCATTCTATATTTTCTGAACCTCCTCACTTCTGAGGACTGTGGGAGATGACATAAATATTATGATCATGTGTTCCTCTTACTTCCTTATAAAGGGAATTTGAAGAATTGATTTTGTAAATTGACATCACTGATACCTCCAAATGAAGGTAGTATTTGAATTTATTAACCCCATCATGAAATTATTTTGATGTTGAATGACAGATATTTGATTTAAAAAAAATTCCTAAGATTTATTCACATACCATACAATCATACAAAATATATAAACAATTGATCACACTACCATAATACAGTTGTTTATTCATCACACTGATCAATTTTTTTAACATTTTCCTTGTACCATAAAAAGTGAAAGCAAGAATAAATAAAACAAGAGTAAAAACAGAACACCCAAATTGTCTCTCCCATTCTTCCTTCAGTTTTTTTTGCCCCCATTTTCCTACTCATCCATCCATACCCTGGACAGAGAGGAGTGTGATCAACATAGCTTTCCCAATCACATTGTCACCCCTCATAAGCTACATTGTTATGCAATCATCTTCAAGACTCAAGTGTTCCAGGTTGTAATTTGATAGTTTCAGGTTTTTACTGCTAGCTATTTGAATTCATTAAAACCTAAAAAGGGTTATCTACATTGTGCATAAGATTTCCCACCAGAGTGACCTCAGCACTTTTTGGAATCTCTCAGTCACTGAAACTTATTTCATCTCATTTCACATCCCCCTTTTGGTTAAGAAGGTGTTCTCCACCCCACAATGCTGCATCTATATTCCTCCCCCAAAGTCAAATTCCATGTTGCCAGGGAGATGTGTACCCCTGGGAGTCAGATCCCACATAGGGGGGAGGGCATTGATTTCACCTGCCAAGTTGGCTTAGCTAGAGAGAGAGGGCCACATCTGAAAACAAAGAGGAACTCAGGAGACCCTAAGGCACAGTTATAAGCAGGTCTAGCCTCCCCTTTGGAGTAACAGTCTTCCCAAGGGCAAGTCCTGTGATAGAGGTCTTGACACATCAAAATGCCCGTCCCCAGTGTCTGTGAGCACATCAGCAATCTTCAAGGTGGGGAAGCCCAAAACCCCTGCATTCTCCCTCAGCTCCTCAGGGGGGCTCTGCATATTTTTTCATTTTTTTAAAAAATTAACTATTAACTTTATCAACAATTCTTAAAACATACAATGTAGAAACATTTAAAACAAACCAAAACAAGAGAATAAGGAAAATACAACTAACCTAAAATAATTACATTACTTCCAACATGTTACTATTCTACCCCAAGAAAATATACAGACTATAACCCAGCAAAGGAATAAGAAAGATAGATAAACTAAGAGAGCAACATTTCCATAAACTTGTTCCTACCATACCCAACAGAAATTAACAAACCTTAGTCATTTCCAGGCATTCTCAGAATGTTAAATTTACCCAAAAATAACATATCTGTTCTTATTAGATTATCATTCCCCCTTTACTAATTGATTTCTATTGTTAGGTCCCCTACATTCTACATTATAAACCACTTGTTTTATATTTCTAAATGTCCACATTAGTAGTAGCATATAATATTTCTCTTTTTGTGCCTGGCTTATTTCATTCAGCATTATGTCTTCAAAGTTCATCCATGTTTTCACGTGATTCATGACATTGTTCTTTCTTACTGCCATGGGTTATTCCATCTTGTGTATATACCACATTTTATTTCTCCACTCATCTGTTGAAGGACACTTGGGTTGTTTTCTTCTCTTTGTATTTGTGAATAATGCTGCTGTGAGAATTGGCATGCAGGTATCTGTTCACATCACTGCTTTCAGATCTTGCAGGTATACACTGAGAAGAGCAATTGCTGGATTGAAGGGTAACTCTATATCTAGTTTTCTGAGGAATTGCCAGACTGTTTTCCAGAGTAGCTGAACCATTATACAGTCCCACAAACAATGAATAAGTCTTCCAATTTCTCCAAATCCTCTCCAGCATTTGTAGTTACCTGTTTGTTTAATGGCAGCCCTTCTAATTATGTGTGAGATGGTATCTCATTGTGGTCTTAATTTGCATCTCTCAGATAGCTAGTGAACCTGAACATTTTTCATGTGTTTCTTTTTTCCCACCCTTTCACTTTCAATTTCTTTGTGTCCCATGTCTAAGATGAGTCTCTTGTATGCAACATATTGATGGTTCTTATTTTTAAATCAATTCTGCTAATCTAAGTCTTTTAATTGGGGAGTTTAACCCATTTACATTCAACATTATTACTCTGAAGGCATTTCTTGAATCAGCTATCCTCTCCTTTGGCTTATGTTGTCAGATGTATTTTTCTGTCTCACACTTAATGTACCCATAATGAATTTCATTGTACTGAACCTTTCTCCATATCTCTCTCTCCTTTCTTTGTTTTTCATATGTCATGCCAATTCCTTGTCACCTTCATGGTGCCCACTGAGTGGTCACTACTAAGTCTTATGCTGTTTCCTTTGTAAGTGGTGAATTGCTTCTCTCTTATTGCTTTCAGAACTTGCTCCTTATCTTCAGTAATTAACAGTTTCATCAGAATATGTCTGGGAGTGTGTTTATTTGTATTTATTCTGTTTGGAGTTTGCTGGAGATTTATGATTTGTGTGTTTATGTTGTTTAGAAGGTTTGGGAAGTTTACCCCCAAAATTTCTTTGAATACTCTTTCCAGAACTTTACCCTTCTCTTCCCTTTCTGGAAAACCAATGTCTCTTATATTTGGATATTTTATATTATCTATCATACCCCTGAGATCCATTTCAATTTTTTCAAAATTTTCCCCATTCTTTCTTTTGTTCTTTCACTTTCCATTCTGTCTTCTGTGAGGTCACTGATTTGCTGATCCACTTCCTCTAGTCTTGTGTTGTCAGTATCCAGAATCTTTTACATTTGGTCAACAGTTTCTTTTATTTCCATAAGATTGTCTATTTTTTTATTTGCTCTTGCAATTTCTTTTTATGCTCTTCTAGGGTCTTCTTCTTGTCCTTTATGTCCTATGTCATGCTCTTATTGTTTGTCTTTAGTTCTTTGTTAATTGCTCCAAGTACTGTTTCTCCTCTGATCTTTTGATTTGGATGTTTGGTTTTGGGTTATCTATACATTTGCTTCATATGCTTTAAAATTTTCTGTTGCTTTTGGCCTCTTGGCATTTGCTTAAATTGATAGGGTTATTTTAGGATATGTAGGCTTATGCAAACACTTATCCCTAATTTGTCAGATCTACAGCTTGATGGCATACCGTTTCTCTAACTAACCAGCATGTGGCATCCATGAGCCACCTATTCCCCTCAAACCAGTTTTCCCCAACTTTGTCTTTGTGGTGAGTCTGAATCTTATGGGAGTCCAAGTGGTGCACCAAGTTTGCATGCATAGTTGGTGCTGCCCACCCTGAATGTGGGGCACATGTTTGAGTGGTTAGGGAGAGATGGCAGCTTTAATATTCAAACCTCCCAAGAGTTCCTTCAGATTAAAAGCTGTTGTAAGAGCCTAAACCTACAGTTGAGTCTCACTACAGTTTGTCTCTGCCACTGCCCAGAAGTCCTTGGTATTGGTGTACAGTCCCTGAGACTTCTGAGTGGGTCCCTCTTCCAAGCCATGCCCTCTCAGGGCCTCTGCTGAGAGAAGATTGTGGTACATCACAAGTGAGCACATCCCCCAAGGGAAGTCCTGGGCCACAGGGCCATGTAGTGTTTTCCCAGCCTGCTGAAAGGATGGCTGTTTGCAGCATGTTAATTTCCTCCTTTTTTCACACCTCTACTTTCTTAGCTCTGGGACAATTAGCTGTGGGTGTGCAAAAGCCTATCATCCATGCCAGATATTGTGGCATGTACACATGTTGCTTGAAACACTTCCCATTGTGCCAGGTTGTTTGGTGCGGCTCTGAGCTGTGGTTCTGTGGCTGGACAGGAGTGTTCCCAGCCTGCTGGCCAGATGGCTGTATGGGGTGTGATTATTTCCCCCTTTTTGCTAAACTCTGCCTTCCTAGCTCTGAGACAATTAGCAGTGGATGCCTGAAAAGCTATTGTCCACATGAGATATTGATGCATGCCCACAAGTTTTGGGGATGCAGTTCCCACTGTGCTTCACTCTGCAGTACTTGTTGCCATATACACAGCTACTTCTGGGTTTTTAAAACTAGTCCAACTCCAAATGCTAACCCCAGTTTCTTGAGACTGCAGCATGCCTTCTGGTTACCCAGCAGGCTCAGTCACTTGTTTCAGAATGCAGATTCCCAGTTTTACAAAGTGCATGGTCCCTGTGGATTTAGAAGTCCTTGTCCAGCTGGTGCATTGCTAAAACTGGTGTTCTGGGTCACTTTCTGTCTTTTATATAGTATTTTTCACGGAGATGTTTTTGCCCTGTCTCTCCTAACTGCCATCTCCCAGAAGCCTCCCTGGATTGGCTTTTATAAATGGGATTCATTAGGTTACAACTTTACAGTTCTAAGGTCATAAAAGTGCCCAAACTAAAGCATCAAAAAGAGGATACCTTCAGCAAATAAAGGTGGATGGTATCCAGAACACCTCTGTGAGGTGGAAAGGCACATGGCTGGAGTCTGCTCTTCCTTTTCTCCTTGGTTCTGGTTTCAAAATAACTTTCTCCAAAATGTATCCAGGCTTCTGTCTCTTGTAGTTTCTCTCTCTCAACTCCTGTGCATCCTTGTTCTTCCAGGGCATTTCTCTCTAAGCATCTGGGGGTGCTCTCTTATCATCTTTGGTGCAAAATCTATGCTTCATCTCTCATTTTAGCATCTTCAAATATACATTTATTTGCATCTCCAACAACTCAAGTTTCTGGGTCTGTGTGGGATCTCAGCTATCTGTAGGACTCTGGTGATCTAATTAAGACCTACCCTGAATGGATGTGGTCACACCTCTGGGGGAAAAATATTAAAAATCTCACCCAACAAGACTGGATTAATGATTGTGGTTCTTCTCAGGTTCAAAACAGTCTCAATCTTGCACAATATCCAAATCCACTAGTTAAAATTCTGAAAATCAGTGTCAAGGGGGTTGAGACAGTGGTCTTTCCAGAACCCTGAGGCGTTGAACCAAGATGATTTATAGCAAGTGCATACAAAAGGCCAGGAGAGGATAGAGCAAGAATGGAGTGAGGGTCCAGAGGGCATGGATAGGTATTGGAGGAACTATGCTAGATCATAAATGAAAAATACATAAATCTGAGAATTTGAACAGTATCTATGTGCATGAGAAGACCAAAATCCACATGCAGTATGAGTTAGAGATATCTATCTTTTTGTCATTCTAATTTGCATTTATTTCATTAATAAAGCTAATTTTTTTCTTTTTCCATTTCCCATTTATATTTTTTCTTCTATTATTCCTTTATGTCTTTACCCCATTTTTCTATTACAGATTATCTTTTTTCCCTCATTGATTTAAAAGAACACTTTAGGACTCTGCTGTCTCTGCTGTCACCACTTCCACCAGAGCCATTCATTGCTGTGTGGGGACAGTGAGGCAGGGCTACTAGGGCCACCATAGAACCTGTCTCAGTGAATGAGGACAAGACAATTGAGCTCATGTTGCCAGAGTGTATTTTTGGAATTTTGTTGAATAATGCTGGATACCATAAACAGAAAGAATCTTGGAAGATGATTGACTGCTGTCTTCTCTTAGACTAGTCTGAAAGGGAATACACACATTCATTCTGAATTGGTGGATCTGAAGTACAAAATGTTTTCAAGATAATGAAACAAGAACATCATCTGTGATAATCTCCAGAATGAGGCCATCAGATGGAAACTATCAAAAAGAAAAAAGACTTGTGTATTAAATATTTTGACCAGTGCTCTGAATCAGATCAAGTGAAATTTGTGAAACATTTTCACTATTAGCATGGACATATTAACTCTTACCTGAAGTCCAAGTTGCAGCAGGACTTTATTACTGCTTTACCAGAGCAAGGGTTAGATCACATAGCAGAAAACTTTCTTTCCAACCTAGATTCCAGGTCTCTGTGTGCAGCAGAACTGCTTTGTAAAGAATGGCAATGAGTGATCTCAGAAGGAATTCTTTGGAAGAAGATGATTGAATGAATTGTATGCACAGAACCTCTATGGAAGGGACTTTCAGAGAAAAAGAGGGTGGGATCAGTATCTGTTTAAAAACAGACTCACAGCTGGCCCTCCCAATTCATTTTGTAGGTCATTATACCCAAAGATTATCCATGATATAGAAACTATAGAATCTAACTGTTGGTGTGGACGACACAACTTGCAGATGATTCAGTGCCACTCTGAAAATAGTAAAGGTGTCTACTGTTGACTGTATGGTGATGAAAAAATTATCAGTGTCCTATGAGATAATTCTATTAAGATTTGGGATTAAACCAGCTTGGAATATTTCAAAGTGTTAATGTGTCACATAGGTTCTGTCCTTTGCATCCAATATGATGAACATATCATTGTAACTGGCTCTTCAGTCTCTACAGTAAGAGTCTGGGGTGTGAACACAGGTGAAGTTCTGAATATGCTGATCCACCACAATGAGACTACATTTCTCTTACATTTTAGCAATGGACTCATGGTGACCTGTTCCAAAGACCACTTCATCACCATGTCGGACATGGCTTCTGCCACCGATATCACTTTAAGCTGTGTCCTGGTTGGCCACCACACTACTGTCAATGTGGTAGACTTTGATGGTAAGTGCATCATTTGTTCCTCTGGTGACAGAACCATCAAAGTGTGAGGCATGAGAACCAGTGAATTTGTTTGTACTCTGAATGGGCACAAGGCAGGGATCAGCTAGTTGTTAGTGGATCATCCGACAATACCATTAAGCTATGGGATATTGAATATGGCACCTGTTTAAGAGTCCTAGAGGGACATGAAGAATTGGTCCACTGTATCCACTTTGATAACAAGAGGATTGTCAGCAGGGCCTATGATGGGAAAATTAAAGTTTGGGACTTGCAAGCCACTCTTGACCCCTGCACACCAGCAAGCACTTTGTGTTTGTGCATGTTGGTGGAACATTCTGGTTATGTGTTTCAGCTTGTTTGATGACTTTCAAATCATCAGCAGCTCCCATGATAACACTATTTTGATTTGGGATTCCTTAAATGTGCCTCCCAGTGCCCAGAATGAGATGCACTCTCCCTCCAAAACATACACTTTCACCCCCAGATAACAGTCCACTTTTACCCACTTCAGGGATTCCTAGTCTTGAACTACTGGCTACAAGGCTACCAAATGCCTAACGGAGTTCATTCACAGAGGAGTTAAGAAGCTGTAATTGGTTCTAGATCCTGGGTAGATGCAAAGCAGCCTAACTCTTCAAGTAGGAAACCTATTTTTGAATCATGGAGAGATTGAAAGACTTTGAGCACCATGGGATAATTAACACATGAAACAATTATTTTTATGTAATTATTTGTAAGATATCTGTAGTCACATTATGATTATTAGCAACATAATCCATAGCCTTCTTATATATGAGTTTAGGAGATGAAGGGCTTCCCCTGTTTCTCTTAGAGTAGACTACATGTTTCTTTTGGTTGAACTGGGGGTAGTATTTCCAGGTGAAGGACTGGGTATATGTGATAGGGCAAGTTTTGATTCTCATGGCTTCTTGCTCAATCCTCAGCTTGTATGCTTAGTGCTTGGACTGTCTGAGAGTGAAAACCCAGAGGAAGATAGTTGGTGGCAGAACTACTGACA
>ABVD02132944.1:0-16075 GCA_000164785.2 Choloepus hoffmanni
TTAATTTCTTTGGGATCTACAGTAAAGCCACCTTTCTCATTCATTATTTTGTTTATATGGGTCTTTTCTTTTTTTGATTTTGTCAGTCTAGCTAGGGACTTTTCAATCTTGTTGATCTTCTCAAGGAACAAAGTTTTGATGTTATTTATTCTCTGTACTGTTTTTTTGTTCTCTATGTCATTTATTTCTGCATTAATCCTTGTTATTTCTTTTCTTCTACTTGGTTTAGGATTCTTTTGCTCTTCATTTTCCAGCTTCTTCAGTTGTTCCATTAGTTCTTTGATTTTAGCTCTTTCTTCCTTTTTAATGTACATGTTCAGTGCTATAAATTTCCCCCTCAGTACCACTTTTGCTGCATCCCACTGGTCTTGATGTGTTCTGTTCTCATTTTCATTCATCTCCATATATTTAGTAATTTATCTTGCTATTTCTTCTTTAACCCACTGATTGTTTAGGAGTGTGTTGTTTAACCTCCAGGCATTTGTGTGTTTCTAAGTCTCCAATGATTATTGACTTCTATTGTATACCATTGTGGTCAGAGAATGTGCCTTGAATAATTTTGATTTTTTTTAATTAGTTGAGGCTTGTTTTATTTCCCAGCATATGATCTATTCTGGAGAAATTTCCTTGAGCACTAGAGAACAATGTGTATCCTGGTGATTTGGGATGTATTGTTCTACACATGTCTGCTAAATCCAGATTGTCTGCTAAATCAGATTGTTTAGGTTTCCAATTTCCCTATTGGTCTTCTGTTTGGTTGATCTATATATAGGAGAGAGTGATCTATCTATAGAGAGACTGAAATCTCCCATAATTTTTGTGAAAACATCAGTTGCTTCCTTTAGTTTTGCAAGTGTTTGTCTCATGTATTTTGCCACCCCTTTATTGGGTGCATAAACATTTAAGATTGTTATTTCTTCTTGTTGAATTGCCCCTTTTTATTAGTATGCAGTGACCTTCTTTGTCTCTCATAACATCCTTGAATTTAAAGTCTATTTTACCTGAGATTAATATTGCTACTCCTGCTTTCTTTTGGCTGTAGCTTGCATGAAATATTTTTTCCATCCTTTCATTTTCAATTTCTTTGTATTCCTGTGTCTAAGATGAGTCTCTTGTATGCAACATATTGATGGTTCATATTTTTTGATCCATTCTGCCATGGTATATCTTTTAATTGGGGAGTGTAATTCATTTACATTCAATGTTATTACTCTGAAGGCATTTCTTGAATCAGCCAGCCTATTCTTTGGTTTATGTTTGTCAGATATGTTATTCCCTCTCTCTATTAATGTCCTTTAATGTACCCATGCTGAAACTGTTTAGTACTGAAACTTTCTCCATCTCTCTCTCTCTCCTTTCTTTGGTTATCTGTCAGTAGGTCTCCCTTTAGTATCTGAAGTAGGGCAGGTCTCTTTTTAGCAAATTCTCTCAGCATTTATTTGTCTGAAAAATTTAAGCTCTCCCTCAGATGTGAAGGAGAGCTTTGCTAGATAAAGAATTCTTCACAATTTTTCTCTCTCAGAATTTTAAATATGTCATGCCAATGCCTTCTCATCTCCATAGTGGCTACTGAGTAGTCACTACTTAGTCTTTTGCTCTTTCCCTTGTAAGTGGTGAATTGCTTTTCTCTTGCTGCTTTCAGAATTTGATACTTCTCTTCAGTATTTGACAATCTGATCAAAATATATCTCAGAGTTTATTTGGATTTATTCTATTTGGAGTTCACTGAGCATTTATGATTTGTGTATTTTTGTTGTGTAGAAGTTTTCCCCAACAATTTCTTTGAATAATCTTTATTGACATTTACCCTTCTCTTCCCCTTCTACAACACCAATGAGTCTTATATTTGGATGTTTTTTATTATCTATCATATCCCTGAGATCCATTTTGTTTTTTTTCAATTTTTCCCCAGTCTTTCTTTTGTTCTTTCATTTTCTGTTCTGTCATCCTGGAGGCCACTGTTGCCATTGTTCAGCTTCCTCTAGTCTTGTACTATGAGTATCCAGAATTTTTTGAAATTGGTCAACAGTTTCTTTTATTTCATAAGATAATCTATTTTTTATTTATTCTTGCAATTTCTTATTTATGCTCTTCTGGGATCTTCTTCATGTCCTTTATACCCTGTGCCATGCTCTTGTTGTTTGTCTTTAGTTCTTAGATTAATTGCTCCATGTACTGTGTCTCCTCTGAGCTTTTGATTTGGGTGTTTGGGTTTGGCTTATCCATATTGTCTGTATTTTTCATATGCTGTAAAATTTTCTGTTATTTTTGGTGTCTTGGCATTTGCCTAACTTGTAGGGTATATATATATATATATGTATATATATATATATATATATATTCTTTTTTGAGATTGTTTGCATAACATGCAACTATCCAAAGATCCAAAGTGTACAGTTGTCCATGGCACCATCATACAGCTGGACATCCATCAACACAATTAATATTTTTTCAATTTTTAGATCATTTTCACTATTCCAGAAAAGAAATAAAGACCAAGAAAGGAAACTCACATTCTCCCAAACCCCTAACCATGCCCCTCTCCATTATTGATTCATACTTTTGCTATAGTGCATTTGTTACTGTTGATGAAAGAATGTTAAAATACTAGTAACTGTAGTATGTAGTTTGCAACATGTATATATTTTTACCTATATATCTCTCTGTTATTAACTTCTAATTATAGTGGCATAGATTTGTTCTAGTTCATGAGAGAGATTACTAATATTTGTATAGTTAATCATGGATATTGTCCACCACAGGATTCACTGTTTTATACACTACCATCTTTCAACCTCCAACTTTCCTTCTGGTGATATGCATGACTCTGAGCTTACACTTTCCACCATATTCACTCACCTTTCAGCACTGTTATTTATTCTCACAACATGCTACCATCACACCTGTCCATTTCCAAACATTTAAATTCACTTCAGTTGAACATTCTGCTCATAATAAACAACTGCTCCCCATACGTTAGCCTCATTTCTATATCCTGGTACCTTATATTTCATGTCTATGAGTTTACATATTATAATTAGTTCATATTAGTGAGACTCTGCAATATTTGCCTTTATATGTCTGTTCTAGTTTACTAATGCTGCCAGAATGCAAAACACCAGGGATGGATTGGGTTTTATAAAAGGGGGTTTATTTGGTTACACAGTTACAGTCTTAAGGCCATAAAGTGTCCAAGGTAACACATCAGCCATCATGTACCTTCACTGGAGGGTGGCCAATGGTGTCTGGAAAACCTCTGTTATCTGGGAAGGCATGTGGCTGGAGTCTGCTCCAAAGTTCTGGTTTCAAAATGGCTTTCTCCCAGGATGTTACTCTCTAGGCTGCAGTTCCTAAAAAATGTCACACTTAGTTGCACTTGGGGTATTTTTCCTCTCTTAGTTTCTCCAGAGCAAGAGTCTGCTTTCAACAGCCATCTTCAAAATGTCTCTCATCTGCAGCTCCTGTGCTTTCTTCAAGTGTCTCTCTTGGCTGTGGCAAGCTGGCTCCTTCTGTCTGAGCTTATATACTGCTCCAGTAAACAAGGCCCATGCTGAATGGGCAGGGCACACCTCCATGTAAATTATCTCATCAGAGTTATCACCTACAGTTCAGTGGGGCACATCTTCATGGAAACACTCAAAGAATTCCAATCTAATCAGCACTAAAATGTCTGCCCCACAAGATTTCATCAAAGATAATGGCATTTGGGGAGACATAATACATTCAAACTGTCACAGTGTCTCTCTTATTTCACTCTATATAGTGACCTCAAAGTTTCTTCATCAACTCATTTCTTTAAGATGGTTTTGTTCACATACCGTATATTACATTCTAAATAAACAATTGTTGGTTCCTGGTATAGTCACATACTTATGTATTGAGCACCATCACCACTCTCTATATAGGGACATCTCCATTTCTTCTAAAAATATTGAGGAAAAGGCAAAGAAGGCAGAGAGGCAAAAGAAAGAGAAAGAGAGAAATACAAACAAACAAAAACCAAAACTTGATAGCTAGAAAGTGACAAAAGGAAAGATAGCATTAATCTAAAGTAGAATAAAGAGTCAGACAATGTCACCAATGTCAGGAGTCCATACCCTTCCCCTATCTCCCCATATGCATTTATCTTTGGTATATTGCCTTTATTATATTAAAGGAAGGATAATACAATGTTTCTGTTCATTATAGTCTCTAGATTGCATTGATTGTATTTTTCCCCCAATCCCACCCTATTTTTAACAACTTGCAATGTTGATTTTCATTTTTTCTACTTCATGTAAAAACATATTTGTACTTTTTATTACAATTGTTGAGCACCCTAGGTTTCACTAAGTTACACAGTACCAGTCTTTATCAGTCATCTTTTGTTCTCATGTCCCACATGGTCCCAGCCTTCTTCTTTCAACCATATTCACAGTCATTTTTGTTCACTGTACTTACACTGCTGTGCTACTATCTCCCAAAAATGTTTTCCAAACCTGTCACTCCTGTCTTTTCCTTTCTGTCTGCAGTGCTTCCTTTAGTGTTTCCTGTAGAGCAGGTATCTTGTTCAGAAACTCTGTCATTGTCTGTTTGTCAGAGAAAATTTTAACCTCTCCCTCATATCTGAAGGATAGTTTCACCAGATATAGGATTACTTGGTTGGTGGTTTTTCTCTTTCAGTATCTTAATTGTATCACCCCACTTCCTTGTCTCTGTGGTTTCTATTTAGAAATGCACAGTCTTATCAAGCTGCCTTTGTATGTGATAGATTGCTTTTCTCTTGCTGCCTTCAGGATTCTCTCTTTATCTTTGACATTTGATAGTCTGATTATTATGTGTCTTGGCATAGGCCCATTCAGATCTATTCTGTTTGAGGTATGCTGTGCTTCTTGGATCCATAATTTTATGTCTTTCATAAGAGTTGGGAAATTTTCATTATTTCCTCTATTATTGCTCTGCCCCTTTCCCTTCTCTTCTCCTTCTGGGACACAAATGACATGCTTTTTTTTTTTTTTGTCCTTAAGTTCCCAGAGATGTTGCTCATATTTTTTCCATTCTTTTCTCTATCTGTTCTTTTGTGTGTATGCTTTCAGTTGCCTTGTTCTCCAGTCCCTAAGTGTTTTCCTCTGCCTCTTGAGATCTGCTGCTATATGTTTCCATTGTTTCTTTCATCTCTTGTGTTGTGCCTTTCATTTACATAGATTCTGCCATTTCATTTTTTGAACTTTCAGTTTCTACCTATGTACATCCAGTGTTTTCATTATATAGTTCAGTTCTTTTGCCATATCTTCCCTAAAATTTTTGAATTGACATTATTAGTTTTTTCAATTCCTGTATCTCAGTTGAAGTGTTATTTTATCCCTTTGACTGGGCCATAACTTCATTTTTCTTACTGTAGGTTGTAGTTTTCTGTTGTCTGGGCATGGTTTCCTTGATTACCCCAATCAGTTTTTCCCAGACCAGAACAGGCTCAGGTTCCAGAAGGAAGAAGTATTCCATATCTGGTTTCCCTGAAGCAGTGTCTTAGAAAATTGTGATGCCTCAGGTCACCATGCTTTTCTGCCCAGCAGGTGGCACCTGACAGCCTGTAATTCCAAACTGGTGTAAGGAGGTGTGGCCCATGGCTGTTTTCCTCCAGGCTCTGGTGTCTGGTTCTGAATGGAAGGTGGGTAGTAGGGCTGGGCCCCACCCCTTTCCTCTTAGATCTCCCTAGGGGGGATCATTAGCATTTCAATGGTCTCTCTGCCTGTGCTATCTCCACCCTTGTCTGGGTCAGAGCACTGGGGACTGAAAGTAGCTGAGTCTTTCTACACTGAGCAGAAAAAGGAACAGAAAGTCCCCTTCAGGGGTAGTCCATGGTGACCCTCCAGCTCTCCAAGGTCAGTTATCACCAAAGCCTGTGTCTGCTCATTGGGGATTCATCACTTGTAGTGAGCAGTTCTCACTTGCTAATTAAAACCCTGGTTGGAGATCAGCTGAGTTATATTCACTTGCTGAGAGAGAGCTTCTCTCTAGCACCACAAGGCTTTGCAGCTCAGGCTGCAGGTGAGGGGTCTCCTGGCTTGGATCCACAGTTTTTACTTACAGATTTTATGCTGTGATCTTGGGCATTCATCCCAATTCAGATTGGTGTATGATGATTGGATGGTCACATTTGTTCCCCCACAGTTATTCTGGATTATTTACTAGTTGTTTCTTGTTTTGTTTTTAGTTGTTCCAGGGGGACTAACTAGCTTCCACTCCTTTCTATGCTGCCACCTTAGATCCTCTGATAGCATTCTTTTAGGGTATGTAGACTGATTCAAACATTTATCTTTAATTTGTCAGATGTTCAGCCTGGTGGAGTACACTTTAACCAGCAGGTGGCCTCTGTGAGCCACCTATTCCCCTGAAGCCAGTTCCACCCAACTTTGTCTTTGTGGTGAGTGGGGTTCTGAGTCTTGTGGGGGTCCAATTGGTGCACCATGTTTGCATATGCAGTTGATGCTGTGCACCTTGAATGTGGGGCATGTTTCTGAACAGTTAGGGAGGGAGGGTGGCTTTAATAATCAAATTTCCCAGGTGTTTCACAAGATTTAAAGCTATTTAAATCTTGCAATAGTCTAATCCTTCAGTTCAGTCTCACCACAGTTTGTCTCTTCTTTTGACCCACAAGTCCTTAGTATTGGCCTATGGTCCCTGGGACTTGTGAGTGGGTCCCTATTCCAAGCTGTGTCCTCTGGAGACCTCTGCTGAGGGAAGACTGCTATGACACAGGTGAGTGTCATCCCCCATGGGAAGTTCCCCTCACACTGGGTTGTTTGGGGTAGTTCAGGGCTGTGGCACTGGCATCAGGCAGGAGCATTTCCAGCCCAGCATGAAGATGGCTGTAAGGAGATGTCCCCCTTTTCTTGGTAAGTTATGGTGTTTAGCAAATGTTCTCAGCCACTAGACTTAATTGCTTTGTCCCTCAGAGCTATCTTAGCTCTGTTCTTGTCTGGGACCAAATTACAATTCTTTGAGGCTTTCTTTAATGGGCTTCTTAGAGTAATTGTTTTAGAAAAAGAGAAAAAGTTAAAAAAGAAAAAGAAGGGCACTTCTTGCAGATCTAATGGGATATTGAAATGCTAGGAGACAAGGAGTTTAGGGTCATTAAGGAATAATCAAGAAAGTAGGGAAAAGGAGCTCTTCAGACAAGGGTCCTTGCCTTCTGAATTTGCATATTTGCCTGATTCTGTTTGAGCCTTGCCCTTCTCCATTTTATGTTCACAGGAACCCCAGAAAGTCTCTTTTTATTTTGGGGCTTTTTTTTTCTTTTTGCTGTTTTTGCTAGCCCTATCTCCTCTCCACTGGGCTGTCTGCCCCCAGATTCTCTGGTATCTGGTCTCAGTCTATCTATGTTTGGAATTTTTGATCAGCAGTCTGAGTTTTCAGTCAGAGCTGTGACTGTCATTCTCCCTCCTGGTTCCCAGCACAGAAGGACTCTCCTCCCACAGGACTGAGCCTGTCAGGGAGGGGTGCAGGTCCCCTCACCATAAGAACTTACAGATATCACTGATCTCAGCTGTTCCACATGTTCATGGGTGTTGTATGAAGTATGCCCAGGATGAAATTGCTCTGTGGTGTCTGTCTTGTCCTTGCAGTTCCTGGCTTTCTACCTACTGCCCTGGAGGAGTAACTAAAACCTACACATCACCACTCCACCATCTTGCCCCACCTGTAGGATATCTTTTTATATGCAGGCTATCAGTCTCTTATCAGATATATGTTTTCCAAATATTTTCTCCCATTGAGTTGGTTGCCTCTTCACTTTTTGACAAAGTTGTTTGAGGCAGAGAGGCTTTTGATTTTGAGGAGTTCCAGTTTATCTGTATGTTTTCCTTTGTAACTTGTGTTTTGGGCGTAAGGTCAAAGAAGCTACCTCCTATTACTGGGTCTTGAAAATGTTTCCCTATGTTATCTTCTAAGAGTTTTATTATGCTGTCACTTATACTGACATCTTTGATCCACTTTGAGTTAATTTTTTTATAGGATGTGAGATAGTGGTCCTCCTTCATTCTTTTGGATATGGATTTCCTGTTCTCCCAGCCCCATTTGTTGAAGAGACTGTTCTTTCCCAGTTCAAATGTGCCTGCCATGTGCTTGTGAGCCTCTGAGGTATGGGAGGGCCTCCTGAAACTTCCATGTGGAACCCTTCCTATCCCAGTTTCTTGCCTATGCAACACCCGGACCTGTGGGGGGGAGAGTGAATGAGGTCAATACCCTTCTTCTGCCTTCTCTGGGTCCCCCATGGGAGCTCCTAGCCTTATGACTATGGAGGATTACATCACCAGTTAGTTGTTAACCTGGGTGCATGGAAGTGGAGGGCTGTTGCTCACTCCCTTGCCTGGCAGCCTCACTGCTGTTAGCCCAGGAGGCAGTCCTGGCTGAACAAACTCACCACATTCCTTGAGGCACAGTTTCTTTGCATTTTGGTTCATGTCCCCACCATGTACTGTAGGTGTCCCTCAGTGACCAGTCACACCCTGAATCCATGGTTCCAGGCATCCTCTGGCCCCTCTCTACTTTCCTTCAAGAAGGAGAAGCCCACTCTGACTCACCCATTCTCCCATTTTCTCAGATGTCAAATTGTAAGTATGTTAAAGCAGAACAATGCTTTATAACCTTCATACCTAATGGAGCTTAGTATACCAACAAAAGGTAGTGTCCACATGTGTTTAATCAATACCCAGTGTAAACATAGGCTCTTTGTCCTTCTCCAAGCTCTCTAAGGTGAAATGCCATTGTTAGCACATCTTAAACCTACCTGCACCTACTTCTGAATTTTCTGTTCTCACCTTAATCCAGACTAGATCTGGGGTTGACTCTCCAATCAATTACTTATCAGCTCTGTGACCTTGGGCAATTTACTGATCCTCTCTGTACCTTCTGTCTCTGAAAACTGGGGAAAATGATAGGATCTGTCTCTGATTTGAGTCATTTGAGGTGATGGTGGTCATCATCATTATTTTGTTAACACATTCAAATCTGGTAGAGGGAGTGCCCCTGTATTCCTTTTCCTTTGTAGAAACTATAGGGCAATTCCTGCACTTTCCCCCATAGTTAGTGGGACACAGTTTTTTAAACTCCTGATCTGCAGGAGGCTCTAAGACCATCTAGACTTGCCTCCTAATGGACCTACCTCTCTACTCCATAGAATTAAGTTCATGGGGATTCCCCAGAGGAAGCCTCTGACCCAGCTGTGCACCATGCAGCCGTCTTAGTGGCCCCCAGGGTAGTGCCTCTTGAGGAGATTTATCTAATATCTATATGTCTATTAGGAGTGCTGACAGGTTTGGGCACCTGTCCTTCTGGACCATTCACTGGAACATAGAAAGAAGAGGGAGTTTCTAATGTCCTGGGTAGTAGTCTATGAAGGACAAAGGGGACATAAAAAGGAGCTTGAGAGAGTGGTTCAGTCAGTCCTTTCTTCAGGACCAGAGAGTGTCCATAGAAGACAGAGGGAAGTGGGAGTGGGGAATAGAGAAAGAGTTGCCCCAACACACTGAAACAGAGGTAGTTAGGAATGGCCATTTTCCTGCTGTAACAGAAGTGATTCAGATGTACAACCCTGCTCAGAGTGTCAGATGAGTCTGTGCCTCCAGTTGAAGACAGGTTCTTCAGAGGAGACCAAAGCCCATAATGCCTCTCCCATGGGTTAGGGTCCAGGCTCCCCTAGGAAATTCCTCCTCCAAAACCCTGGGCTCCAGCCTCATTCCTCAGAGCAACACAGCAGGTGGGAGTCCACACTCCCTGCATCCTGGATCCATAGGGCTCAGATCAGGTTTGCCTGAATGCTTTTTCTCCCCAACAGGGCTGGGACTAGGGTGAGGTGAGAGAGACATTGAAAACTCAGTAATCAAGATAAGTAACATTTTGATGCAGTATTTTAAAAAACTGAACTTTATGCTAAAAATCCATGATGAAAAAAATCAAAATGTTAACTATAAACAGAATCAGCACTACTGAGTTTTTCTTTGGCTCAGGCTCCAAGGGGGCAGAGCAGCCCCCAGTGAATGGTCTGGAAGGGCTATACACCAAACAAAGCCCTCTTCATTGGCTGTAGTCCTTCTTTCCCTCTGATTCTAAGATGGATATGGGCTGGGAGAGAAGAAGCATAAAGTCCAAGTTCTGTTTCTTGGTCATTTGTGCCAGATGCTATGTTCAGGGAACACAATCTGCATAATGACTCTGTCAGTTTACCAATATTTATTTTTATTTTTTATTTTCTAGTGGTTACCTGAGGATTTACAATACATATCTAATCTACCTTCAAAGAACATTGTACCAATCCGTGTGTAGTGTAAGGGTCTTACAAACAGTATGCAGCCAAGTCCCCACTCCCATCCCTTGTGCTCTTATTGTCATACTTTTGAATTTCACTTATGCCATAATGCACTATGCACTGTCATGGTCTTCTTTAGACAACTGGTAATCTTTCAGAGTGGTTAAAAAGGAATAAGTGGGAGTTTTATTTTCAAACTCATTTTCATCATTTCCTGTGTTCTTCATTTCTTTGGTGGATCCCATTTTTAGACTTGTGTAATTCCTTTGCCTGTAGAACTAGTTTAACATGTATTATGTGAATCTGCTGGGTGTTTTCTAACTTTTATTAAAAGGTTTTGTTTTTCTGAAAAGTCTTCATTTTTCCTATATTTTTGAAAGAATTTTGCTAGATTAAAGTGGTTTTCCTTTAATCACTTGAAAGACTGTCTTTTAATTTGCATAGTTTCTGACAAGAGTCTACTGTAATCCTGATCCTTATTTCTCTATATGTCATGTCAGCAGTTTGAAGGTATGTTTAGGTGTGTATACATGCATGTGTGTGTGTGTGTGTGTGCATTTGAAGTTCATCCTGCTTGGTGGGTCTGAGTTTCTTTAATCTTTAATTGGATGTATTTTATTACTTTTGGAAATTTCTAAGCCATCTCCAAATATTGATTCTGCTCTGTTCTTTCTCTTCTCCTTCTGGGATCCCAATTACACATTTGCTAGGACATTTGATCTTGTCTCACAGGTCTTGGAAGTCCTGTTCTGTTTCATCTTACTTTTTCTCTTTGTACTCCAGTTTGGATAACTTCTATTGACATTTCACTGATTCTTTCCATGTCTGAATTGAAGTTCCAGATGGGCCCATACAAGGCATTTTTCATCTCTTTCATGTTGAGGGAGAGAGAAGGAGTTGTCTCTTCCTACATTTCTACATTCTTGTTGCTGTTTCCACCTTTCCCACTAAAGCCTTTAACATAATTTATAGTTAATTTAATTTCCCTGTTGGATAGTTCTAAAATTTGGGTTTGGTATCTGAGTTTAGTTTTGTTGATCACTTCTTTCTTGATGATTTTTTTTATTCTCTTGCTTTTTTTGGTGGCAATATTTGGCAAAAATCCAACATATTCTGTAGGGTGGTAAAAAGTGAGATGAACAGTATTTTTGTTTCACAAATGGTGATCCTTTTCTGCTAGGCTTTTGACGTGGGAGTTGGGGTCAGTCTTAGTCTGTAGTTGGGTTGGCTTTGGATTTTATTATTTAGTTACAAAATTTCAAAAATTTGCAAAAACTGTACCTACAAAACAAAAACTGCCACCCCTCCTCCTCATCTCTGGGTAGCCTCTAATCTACTTTTTGTCCCTATTAACTTGCTACTTCTGGATATGTAACTGGAGTCATGTATTATGTTTCCTTATGTGCCATGCTTATTTCACACAATAATGATTTCAAGCATTGTCCATGTTGTAGCTTGTATAAGAACTTATATCTTCCTTATAGCTGAATGATATTCTATGGGATGTTGTTCTAGTTTACTAATGCTGCTGGAATGCAAAACACCAGAGATGGATTGGCTTTTATAAAAGGGGGTTTATTTGGTTACACAGTTACAGTTTTAAGGCCATAAAATGTCCAAGGTAACACATCAGCAATTGGGTATCTTCACTGGAGGATGGCCAATGGCATCTGGAAAACCTCTGTTAGCTGGGAAGGCATGTGGCTAGTGTCTGCTCCAAAGTTCAGGTTTCAAACATTCCCAGGATGTTTCTCTCTAGGCTGCAGTTCCACAAAAATGTCACTCTTAGTTGCACTTGGGGTATTTGTTCTCTCTTAGCTTCTCTGGAGCAAGAGTCTGCTTTCAATGGCCATCTTCAAACCATCTCTTGGCTGTAGCCCCTCTTCAAAATGTCACTCTCAGCTGCACCAAGTTCCTTCTTTTTGTCCACTCATTTATATTACTCCACTGATTAAGGCCCACCCTGAATGGGTGGGGCCATACCTACATGGAAATTATCTCATCAGAGTTATCACCTGCAGCTGGGTGGGGTACATTTCCATGCAAACAACCTAATCCAAACATTTCAACTTAATCCCCACTAATATGTCTGCCCCTCAAGATTGCATCAAAGAATATGGCTTTTTCTGGGGAACATAATACATTCAAACCAGCACAGATATATATACAACACCTCAATTATCCATTCACTCTTGATGGACACTTGGGTTGTTTTCACCTCTGGCTATTGTGAATAATACAACTGTGAACCCTGGTTCACAAGTATCTGTTTGACTCCCTGTTTTCATTTCCTCTGGGTATATACCTGGGAATGGAATTGCTGGGTCATATGATCATTCTATGTTTAACTTTTTGTAGAATGCCATATTATTTTGCACATTGGCCACACCATTTCACTTTCCCATCAACAATGCCTATGGATTCTAATTCTCTACATCCTCAGCAGCACATTATTTTCCATTAAGTAAATATTTATCCTAGTGAGTATGAAGTGGTGTCTCATTTTTGTTTTCATTTGCATTTCCCTCACAGCCGTTGATTTTGAGCATCTTTTCATGAGCCTTTTGGCCATTTATATGCCTTCTTTGGAGAAATGCCTGTTCAAGCCTTTTGTGCAGCATTTTTTTTCCACTTCAATTTTATTGAGATATATTCACATACCCTACAATCATCCAGTGTACAGTCAGTTGTTCACAGTACCATCCTATGCATTCATCACCAAAATCAATTTTTGAACATTTTCATTACTCCAAAAAAAAAAAAAGAAAGAAATACAAGGAGAACACCCAAAACATCCCACCCGTACCTCTCTATTGTTCATTTAATTTTTATTCCCATTTTTCTACTCATCTTTCCATACATTGGATAAAGGGAGTGTGAGACACAAGATTTTTATAATCACACAGTCATACTGTGTAAGCTTCAAAGTTATACAATAACCCACAAGAATAAAGGCTACCAGGTTACAGTTCAACAGTTTCAGTTATTTCCTCTTAGCTATTCCAATACACTAAAAACTAAAAAGGGATATCTATATAATGCATAAGAATACTACCCAGAATGACCTCTTGGCTCCATTTGAAGTCTCTCAGCCATTGAAACTTTACATTGTTTCATTTCTCTTCTCCCTTTCATTTCTCTTCCCTCTTTAGCTCAAGAAGACTTTCTCAATCCCTCAATGCAGGGTCCAGGCTTATCCCTGTGAGTCATGTCCAGTGTTGCCAGGGATATTTACACACCTGGGAGTTATGGGCCACATGGGGAGAAGGCCATAAATTTACCTGCTGAGTGTTTGCCCAGCATTTAATTGGTTAGCTTTTATTTACATTACTGAATTGTAGGAGTTATTTATATATTCCAGATGTTAAGCCCTTATCATATATATGATTTGCAACTATTTTCTCCCATTCTGTGGGTTGTCTTTTTGCTTCCCTGATAATGTCTGATGCACAAAAGTTTTTATTTTAATAATGGCCCATTTAACTATTTTTACTTTTATTTCTTGGGCTTTTGGTGTCATATACAAGAATCCATTCCAAATATAGGGTATGCAGACTGCCACCTATGTTACCTTCTAAGATTTTGTGGTTTCAGCTCTTATATTTAGGGCCTTGATCCATTTTGAATTAATTTTTGTGTATGGTACGAGATAGGAGTCCAATTTCATTCTTTTGTATGTGTATATCTAGTTATCACAGCACCATTTCTTGAAGAGATTATTCTTCCCAGATCCACGTACATGGAACCCTTGTTGAAAGTCAATTGGTCATATATGTGTGGGACTATTTCTGGCTCTCAATTCTATTCCATTGATCTATATGTATATCCCCATGCCAGTACTACACTGATTAGATTACTGTAGTTTTGTAGTGAGTTTTGAAATTGGGGGTGTAAACCTTCCAATTTCTTTCTTCTTTTAAAAAACTATTTTGGCTATTTGGAGCCACTTGCAATACTGTATGAACCTGAGGATCACCTATTTTTCTGCAAAATAAGACTGCTGGAATTTTGATAGGGATTGCATTTAATCTGCAGATAACTTTGGATAGTATTGATATCTTAGTAATGTATTAAGTCTTCCAATCCACAAATACAGGATATCTTGCAATTTATTTAGGTCTTATGTGATTTCTTTCTGCAGTGTTTTGTAGCTTTCAGTGTACAAGTTTTTTGTCTTCTTGGTTAAATTCATTTTTAGACATTTTATTCTTTTAAATGCTTTCATATATAGAATTATTTTCTAACTTTCCATTTTGGATTGTTTTTGCTAGGGTGAAGAGACACAATAGAGTCTTATGTTGATTTTTTACCCTGAAACTTTACTGAATTCATTGTTATTCCTAGTAGCTTTCTTTGAATGCCTTGGGATTTCCATATATAGGATCATGTCATCTGGGAATGGAGATGGTTTTACTTCTTCCTTTCCAAATTGGATGCCTTTCCTTTTTCTCCCCTAATTGCTCTGACTAGAATTTCTGGTACAGTGTTAAATAGCAGTGAGGAAAGTGGGCACACTTGTCTTGTTTGTGATATTAGGGGGAAAGCTTTCAGTCTTTCACCATTGAGTATGATGTTAGCTGTGAGGATTTCATAAATGGTCTTTATCATGTTGAGCGTGTTTCCTTCTCTTCCTAGTGTTAGAAGTGTTTTCCACATGAAACTGTTCTGAATTTTGCCAAATCCTTTTATGTTTATTGAGATGATATGGGTTCTGGGTTTTTTGTTATTGTATTAATGTGGTGGAGATGATCATGTATTGTTTGCATTTTTTTGTTGCTATTCTATTAGTGTGTATTACATTGATTTTCTTATGCTGAACCACTGTAGCATTCCTAGGTCTTTGTTTATAATCCTTTTAATATGCTGTTGGATTTGTCTTGTTAGTATTTTGCTGAGGAATTCTGAATTTACATCCATAATAGAAATTGGATGATAATTTCCTTTTATTGTGCTGTTTTTGTCTGGTTTAGCTTGAGGGAGATGCTGTCCACATAGAATGAGTTAGTGAGTATTCCCTCCTCTTCAGTTTTTTGAAGAGTTTGAGAAGATTTTGTGTTAACTCTTCTTTAACTGCTTGGTAGAATTCAACAATGAAGTCATCTGGTCCATAACTTTTCTTTCTTGTGAAGTTTATTGGTTGCTGATCCATTCTCTATAATTATTACAAGATTTTAATTACTTTTTGGGTCAGTATAGGTACTTTGTGTTTCTAGAATTTGTCTATTTCATCTTGATTATCTACTTTGCTGGCATACAACTGTTGATTGTATTCTTTTTGTATCTTTGTATTTTGTGTTTTTTATTTTTTTATTGTGAGCTTTAACATATACATAACAGTGATAACTTTCAAAGTATGATTTTGCAAGTAGTTGGAGAACAAATTTGAAAGAATGTCATGTCACAGTTCACAACCTCAGCCATTTCCATTATTGTAAAATATACATATATACAGAAAGGTGTCAACTCATGATGTACATCTCAACATGCAGTTATATAGGTAATTTCAAAAATTGTTATGGATTACAGTTCCACAATCTCAGTTCCATCCCTTCCCTATTATGCAATAGAAAATATATACAGAAAGGTGAAGACCTTCAAGGCAAAATTCAATGAGTAGCAATAGAGCAAATCCCAAAGTATGCTATAGGCTATAGTTCCACCATGTTATTTACCTCCTTCCAGCCTGTTTTCTTTTATAATCTTTTCATTTCTGTAAGGCCAGAATGTAAGTCACTGTTTTCATTTTTTGTTTTAGTTACTGGGGTCTTTTCTCATTTTGGGGGGTGGGGC
>ABVD02133065.1:0-11798 GCA_000164785.2 Choloepus hoffmanni
ATAAGATCTGCTATTTTTCTATTATTTTTTTCAAATTCTTTATGCTCTTATCATGTCTTATTATCCTTTATCTCTTTAATGATCTTGTTGAAGTTGTTTATATTTGTTTGAGCATATTTTATTTGTTGCTCCAAATTCCATGTCTCCTCTGACTTTAAATTTGATCATTGGCATGTCTTCTTGTTCTGTGATGTATCTTCAAATTTTTTTGCTTGTTTCTGGGCATCTGATTATCTTGATAAGATTTTTGGAAAATTGTTTTTCTTCTCTTGTCTAATATTGTGTTGTTGCTTGGATTCACCCTGAAGGTCTCCTTTGGACAATTAATTTGTCAGTATTTCCCAGCCAAGCCAGGGTCAGGGTCTCATGAAGGGATGCAACCACTTTCAAAGAAATCTCTTAGAGGGTTGGCAGAAAAGCAGCTTGCCAGACTTCACTTTCCAAACCTTCCCAGAAGATGGCACTCTTGGGACAATTCTTCATGGTGCCAGCTCCCCCCAACTGAAGCATGTCACTAGGAAAAACCCAGACTGGATCAAATTCTGCCTCAAGAATTTGGGACCTAGAGAGTTGCCCTCTCTGGCCAACTATTAATTCAAGACTGTTCTGCTTCTCCCTCTTTTCCCAAGGAGTGGGCCTCCTTGCATCTCCCAGATCTGGGCACCAAAGCAGCTGACCTCAACTGTGAATGTAGGCATCAGGAACCATTGTGGGGTTTCTTAATGTGGATTTAATGGATCTGCTGGCTCCAGGACTCCCACATGGAAAGAATCTAAGCCATGGGATTGAGAAGGTTAACCACCAGCTGGCAGCTGAACTAGGAGTGTGCTGTATTTCACTGGCTAGCAAGACCTAAGCCAATGCACAACTGTTCATCTCAGGGGTAGGTATGTTTGAGTTCACTCACCTCTATTTCTTAGTCATAGTTGTTCTGCTGTTTCATCCTGTTCTTCCTTATATGTTGCAGTGGACTTTCTTGGTCTCTGAAGCACCAGAATCCCTGCTTTGGAGAATATTTTCTGGTTCTCTAGTTGTTTTTGGTGGAGAAGTGAGTTCTACTTGTCCTTATTCTGCCATCTTCCAGGAAAACCCTCATAGTTGTTTTAAATGCCATGTTCTAAGTACATCAATTGAAAGCAGGGATTTGCAGGGTGGATAAAAAACAAAAATCAAAAAATACTGACTGAAAAACATTGGTCATTCAAACTTAATACCTAGGTAGGCTGAAAGTAGAAAAAAGGATAAAGGCATACCATGAGAATAGCAATTTTAAAATGCAGGAGTGGTATATTAATATCAGATAAGCAGACTTCAGAGGAATGAAAATTACTAGTGACAAGAAGGGACAGTATATAACCATGAAAGCATAATTCTAAGAAGAAATATTAATGTTCCTAAATGTTTATGCACAAAATTAAAGAGATTTAAATAAATGATGTCTTCAACATTTGAAAGGAGAAATAGAAATGTACAAAATTATAGCTGGGCATGTCAACAATACACTCTCAGAAATTTATACAACAATGAGACAGATCACTAGCAATAACATTATCAATCAACAGGATGTGATTGATATTTTAAAAATTCTCTGCCACCAAACAGCAGAACACCCATTCTTTTCAAATGTCAAACCTCAAAGCAGACTATATGCTGAGACATATAGCAAAAGCCAATATGTTTTTACCAAAATTTGAATCACACAGAGAATATTTTCTGAATATAGTGGTAACAAACAAGTTACAAACTACAAAAATACAATAGAAAAACCTCCAAACTTTACAAAAGTAAACAACATATTTCTCAAAATCCATGGTTCAAAGGGGAATTATCAAGGGATAAATAAATTCATAGAGCTGAATGAAAACTGAAATACCTGTTCACATTTAAAGGATGCAGATAAATCAACATTGGGAGAGAAATTTATAACATTAAATTCTTACACTACAAAAGGAGGAATTATACCAAATCAATAATCTAATTTTCAACTCTTGGAACACTAGAAAAAAAGAGCAAAATAAACAAAGAACCAGAAAAATAATATTAAAGCAAGTAAAACAGAAGTTAATGACATTTAAAACAGGAAAACAATGGAAAATATCAAAACACCAAGCTGTTCCCCCTCCACATCAATAAAACTCATCACTTCTAAAAAGACAAAGATAAAAATGGAAAAGATAAAAGTCACCAAATTTACAAATGAAAGAATACTGTGACTACAGATCCTGCAGAAACGAAAGGATAATAAAATGATAAGGGGAACACTTTACAATCATAAATTCAACAATTTAGAAGAAATAGACAAATTCCATGAAACTCAAACTACCAAAAGGCACCCAAAATTAAATAATTCATCCATATTGTCCTATAACCAGTACAGAAATTGAATTAGTAGGTAAAGCACTCCAGAAAAAGAAATCTCCAGGAAAAGATTGTCTTACTGAACAACCATATTTCCCTGACACAAAGTGGGTTCATTGATTTCACATGGGCATTCCTCATGGTAGGCTCTGCTAAGTGAGCACCGGGGATGCTGAGCTGCTTGTCTTAGAGATAGCAGGAATTTCTGTGCCATTGGAAAAAGAAGTCAGGTCCAAGCTTGGCCAGGGTCACTTCACGAAAGTTCCCCCTTCCTTCACCCAATTTGAATTTGCCTGTGGGCATTCCTGTAGAGGTTCCTCCAGAGAAAGTCAAACACTGACAATTCATTGGGGCTGCAGGTGATGCTCAGGGCTGCAGAATCATCCTCAGATACCTACAACAATCTTCACAGGCCACACCTCAAAAATCACATGCACACATGGGGATTCCATTTTATTTTCAGACCACAGGATAGCCATTGGGATAGAGCCCTGTTGCTTAGAAACCTGATGCCTATTATGAGGTAGGAGTGGGTCAGCATAATTTGCATATGTGCATTCCAATCACCCACCAAAATTCTAGGCCACTTTGGAACCTGGGCTGACACTGTCTCCTCCACAGTTTCAAGCCCCAGTGAGATTTGTTCCATGACTTTTCAAAACTTTTGATTTCATGCTGTATATTAGACACACTGAGGTACAGTTTTTCCTATTTAGAGTAATGGGAAACATTCAGAAACATCTGGTATAGTGTGTAGCTTGTTGTGCATACAAGGCTCTGCAGAGAAGCCTCTATTTGAAAGTGGATATGAGGGAAGTGAAGTCATGTAACCAGAACTAGTTGACAATAGGGTTAAAAAGGAAACCTTGGACTGTGCAGCAATAAAAAATTCCCCATGGAAGATACATGGACTGTATGAAAATTAGTGTTTATAAAATTAGATATCCTTAATCAGATGCCTTGAAGATAACTCATTAATGCAAAACTGTGCAATGTATGAAGCAAACAAGTTATTTCAGTTTACTTCCTTTCCTGACACTTTGCTTTGCTTTATTAAAAAGTGGTGATTTTTGAGACCTGTATGCTTTAGCTAATAGATAATGTTGAAAATAAATTCAATAAAATGAAAGAAACAAAAATGAAACTTCTCATTTAAAAGAAAATCACCATGAGGGCACCATCATTTTCTGCCAATACAGCCTAAAAATCATAAACTCAACTTCATCAGGAAGAAACTCTGAAAAGAAACACAATTTGAGGAATATTCTTTAAAAGGATGCTTCAGCAGTATTCTAACATATCAAGATGAAGGAAATAATTACGATATATTCAGATGAAAGAGAATAAATATACCTGTAAAAGAAATGCCACATTTGATATGAGAATGGACACTATATTTGTTTTGTGGCTTTCTATATTTCTATCATTATTATTACTGTTAACATTTCACTTGGTTGATAGGACATGATTGGGTAATTGTTCAGGTGGGGACAAGGCCCCTAGATGAGATATTTGTACTCCAACCAGGTTAATTTAATGATTGTGGTAATATTCCTGTGAATATGTAAGAGAATGTTTCTGTTCTTAAGTGAAATACTACAAGAATAATTAAAGAAACTGAAATTTTTTTAACATAACTTTAAAAGTTTTAAAGAAAACCTTATACAAGGAATATGAAACAATGTTAAATCAGTGAAAAAAAGAATTTAAATACAGACAGTTCATATGTGTTGGTTTCCCTCCTCTTGGAGGCACACGGTCAGATCAGGGTGACATTACACTGACCTGCTTTAATGGGATGTGAGAAGAATGGTCACAGTCATTGCCACTTAGGCCTTCTTCCTTGGGCTTCAGCAAATTCGGGAATGGAGAGGTCAGGAAAGTCTTCTTCCTTAGCTAATGAACTTGCTTTCAGATCTGGAACAAAATATGTGCCACATTTGTGGTTAACCTCTCCCAAGACCAGCACTATGTAAAAGGGGGACTTTGTGTTGGCATTCCAAGTTACATGTTTATCATTCTACCTGACAGAGCCATGGTATGTTGGCCCCCATGACAGGGATATCCCTCAGGCGGTGATAATTTCTGGACCAAGGAACAAACATTATTCAGTGCACACCATCATGCCAGCATTCTTGGAGTCTCCATCACTGCACCCAGTCATGCCTCCAACCCACTGATCCAGAAATATCAGCCTGTCCACCTATCATGTGCTCTCTTCATCAGAAGACCACCTGGACTATCATGCATTATTTGGTCCAAGAATGAGGTTTCTGGAAGGCATAAATAAAGCAAGAATTCCCCCAACTAAGACAGCCATGAACAAATTCATGTCAGCTATTAACAGTGGACAGGTCAGACACCCCAAAGTTTTCCAAATTTCCCCTATATAAAGTGGTTTCATTGACTTCACATGGGCATGCCTCATGGTAGACTCTACAAAGTTAGCACCCAGGATGCGATGCTGCTTGTCTTAGGTACAGTGGGAATTTCTCTGCCATTTGAAAAAAATGCAGGCCCAAGAGTGGCCAAGGTCACTTCATTAATGTTTCCCCTACAACACACCCAATTGGAATTTGCCCTTGGGCATTCCTGTAGAGCTACCTCTGTGGAAAGTTAAACCCTCACCTTCCATCAGGGCTGCAGGTGATCCTCAGGGCTGCAGAATAATCATCATATGCCTACAACAAACTGCATAGGCCACATCCCTGCACAAATCACCTGCACACTTGGTGATATGTTATCAGGCCTCAGGGCAGCCATTGGGATAGAGCCCTGTTGCTTGGCAACCTGATGCCTATTGTGAGGTAGGAGAGGTTCAGTGTAATTTGCATATGTGTATTCCCAACACCCACTAGAATTCTATGCCACTTTGGAACCTGGGCTGTCACTGTCTCCTCCACAGGTTTGATCCCCAGTGAGATTTCTTCCATGAGTTTTCTCAACTTTGGATTTACTGCTGTATATTAGACACACCAGAGTACAGGGTTAACTATTTGGGTTAATGGGCAAGAATCCAAAACAGTTGGTGTTCTGTGTAGCTGCTTGTGCACAGAAGGCTCAGCATGGAAGCCTGTATTTGAAAGTGGATATGAGGGTTGTGAAGTCATGTAACTGGAACTAGATGACAAGAGAAGGAAAAAGGAAACCTAGGCCTGTGCAGTGATAAACAATACTCCAAGGAAGATACATGGAAGAAGAGTACTGCTGATAATATAGAAATCTTTAATCAAATGCCTTGAAAATAACCCATTAATGTCAACTTGTGCAATATGGAAATCAAATAATTTATTTTAGATTACTTGCTTTCCTGAAACTTTGCTTTGCTTTATTATAAAGTGAGTTTTGATACTTGTGTGTTGTTGTAGCTAATAGATAATGTTTAATGTAAATTAAATAAAATGAAAGAAACAAAGATGAAACTTCTCATATAAATAAATTCACAATGAGGGCACCATAATTTTCTGCCAATACTGCCTAAATCTAATAAACTCAATTTCATCAGGAAGAACCTCTGAAAAGAAACACAATTTGAGGACTATTATTTAAAAGAATGGTTTGACAGTTTTCTGATATGTCCAAATGAAGGAAATAATTGATATATATTCAGATGAAAGAGAATAAATACACCTGTAAAGGAAATGCCAAGTTTAATATGAGACTGAAAACTATTTTTGTTTTGTGGCTTTTGACATTTCTATCATTATTATTATTATTAACATTTGTCTTGGTCAATAGGACATGATTGGGAAATTGTTCATTTGGGTACCAGGCTCCTAGATGAGACATTTGTACTACAACTAGGATAATTTAATGATTGTGGTAAAACTCCTGTGAATAGTAAGAGAATATATCTGTTCTTAAGTGAAATACTACAAGAATAATTAGAAAAACTGACATTTTTAACATAAATTTAAAATTCATATAGGAAACCTTATAATACAATGAATATTAAACAATGTTAAATTGGCATAAAAAGAAATTAAATAAAGACAGTACACATGTGTTGGTTTCCCTCCTCATGAAGGCAAAGGGTCAGATCAGGGTGAGATTACACTGACCTCCTCTCATGGGATATGAGAAGAATTGGCACAGTAAGTGTCACTTGGGTCTACTCCCTTGGGCTTCAGCAAATTGAGAGTGGAGAGGTCGGGGAAGTCTTCTTCCTTTGCTAATATACTTGCTTTAAACTCTGGAAAAAATATGCACCACATTTGTGGGCAAGCACTAAGAAGACCAGCACCATATAAGAGAGGGACTTGGGGTGTGCATTCACAGTTACATTTGTATCATTCTAACAGACAGAGCCAGGATGTGTTGGACACCAGACAGTGATAATACTCAGTGCAATGATAATTTCTGGACCAAGGAACAAACAATATTCAGTTTACACCATCATGCCTGCCCTTTGGGTGTCTCCATCCCTGTAATCAATCTTGCCTCCAATGCACTAAACAAAAAATATCTGCCTCTCCATAAGTCATGTGTTCTGTTCATCACAGAACCACCTTGACTATCATGTAGCATTTGGGCCCAGAATGAGTTTTCTGGCATGCATAAAGAAAGGAAAAACTCACACCACTAAGACAGCCATGAACCAATCCTCATGTCAGCTATAAAAAGTGAACAGGTCAGACAACAGAAAGTTGTCCAGATTTTCCTGACATAAAGTGGGTTCATTGATTTCACATGGGTATGCCTCATGGTAGGATCAGCTAAGTGAGCACATGTGATGATAAGCTGCTTGTCTTAGATTCAGCAGCAATTTCTGTGTCTGAAAAAAAAAGGTAGACCCTAGCTTGGTCAGTAGCACTTAAAATTCACACAACCCCACATCCAATTGGAATTTGCCCTTGGCATTCATGTTGAGCATCCTCCAGTGAGAGTCAAACTGTCACCATCCATCATGGCTGCAGGTGATCTTTGGGCTACAGAATCATCCTCATATACCTAAAGCAAACAGCACAGGCCAGAACACCTCAACCATCACCTTCCCACTTGAGGATCACAATATATTTTCAGACCACAGGGCAGCCATTGGGATACAGCCCTGTTGCTGAGCAAGCTGGTGCCTATTTTGAGGTAGGAAAGGGTCACTGTAGTTTGCATATGTGCATAACAAGCACCCACCAGGGTTCTATGCCACTCTGGATCCTAGGCTGTCACTGTCTCCTCCACAGTTTCATGCCCCAGTGAGATTTCTTCCATGAGTTTCCTCAGCTTGGAATTTCCTGCTGTATATTAGACACACCAAATTTCAGAGATTTCTATTTGGAGTAATGGGAAAGATTAAGAAACAGTTGGTATGGTGTGTAGCTTCTTGGGCACACGAGGCTCAGGAGAGAAGCCTCTATTTGAAAGTGGATATGAGGGATGTGAAGTCATGTAACTGGGACTAGATGACAAGAGGGGGAAAAAGGAAACCTAGGTCTGTGCAGCAATAAACAATATCCCAAGGAAGATCCATGGACTGTATGAAGAGTACTGTTTATAATATTAGAAATATTTAATCACATGTCTTGAAGATAAACCATTAATGCAAAATTGTGCAAAGTGGGAAGAAAACATGTTATTTCATGTTACTTGCTCTCCTGAAACTTTGCTTTGCTTTATTATAAAATGGTCATTTTTCACACTTGTATGTTGCAGCTAATAGATAATGTTTAAATAAATTCAATAAAATGAAAGAACCAATAATAAAACATCCCATTTAAAAAAAATCACCATGAGGGCACCATAATTTTCTGTCAGTACAGCCTAAAAATCATAAACTCAAATTCATCAGGAAGAAACTCTGAAAAGAAACACAATTTGAGGAATATTCTTTAAAATTATGGTTCAGCAGTATTCTAATATTTCCAGATGAAGGAAATAATAGAGATATATTCAGACGAAAGAGTGTTAATATACCTGTAAAAGAAATGCCACTTTTGATATGAGGCTGGAGAATATTTTTGTTTTGTGCCTTCTATATTTCTATCATTATTATTACTATAAAGATTTTGCTTGGTCAATAGGACATGGTTGGGTGATTCTACAGGTGGGGACAAGGCCTCTAGATGAGATACTTTTACTACAGTCAGGTTAATTTAATGATTGTGGTAATATTCCTGTGAATTTGTAAGAGAAGATCTCTATTCTAAAGTGAAATACTACAAGAATAATTAAATAAACTGATATTTTTAAAACATAAATTTAAAACTCTTAACATTATTATGCACGTAATATGAAACAATGTTAAATCAGTGAAAAAAGAAATTAAATAAAGACAATTCAGATGTGTTGGTTTCCCTCCTCATATAGGCACATGCTCAGATCAGGGTAAGATTACACTAACCTGCTTTAATTGGACATGTGAACAATGGTCACAGTCAGTGACACTTGGGCCTACTCCCTTGGGCTTCCACAAATTCAGGAATGCTTAAAAATATTGAACAACACATGTGCCACATTTGTGGTTAACCTCTCCCAAGACCAGCACCATGTAAAAAGTTTGCCTTCACAGGGACATGTGTATCATTTTAACTGAAAGAGCCAAGGTATATTGTCCCCCAGGACAGGGATATCCTTCAGGACAATTATAATTCCTGGATCAAGGAACAAACAATATTCAGTATACACCATCATGTGCAGTTGGGGAGTCTCCATAACTGTACCCAGTCATGCCTCCAACCCACTCAACAAAAAATTATCAGCCACACCATGTATCATGTGTTCTCTTCATCACAGGACCACCTTGAATGTCATGCAACATTTGGACCCAGAATGAGATTTCTGGCAAGCATAAATAAAGCAGGAAATCCCACCTCTAAGACAGCCATGAACTAATCCTCATGTCAGCTATTAACAGTGGACAGGTCAGACACCACAAAGTTGTCCAAATTTCTCTGACATAAAGTGGGTCCTTTGACTTCACATGGGCATGTCTCATGGTAGGCTGTGCAAATTTAGCACCCAGGATGCTATGCTGCTTGTCTTAGATACAGTGGGAATTTCTGTGCCATTGGAAAAAAAAGGCAGGCCCAACAGTGGCCTGAGTCACTTCATTAAAGTTCCTACTATCCCAAATCCAACTGGAATTTACCCTTGGGCATTCCTGTAGAGATTCCTCCATGGGGAGCCAAACCATCACCATCCATTGGGACTTCAGGTTACTCTTTTGGCTGCAGAATCATCCTCATAAACCTACAACAAACTGTTCAGACCATAACACCTCCACCATCACTAGCACACTTGGGGATCCAATTATATTTTCAGACTGTAGGGCAGCCATTGAGAAAGAGCCCTGTTGCTTAGCAACCTGATGCCTATTGTGAGATAGGAGAGGGTAAGCTTAAATTGCACATGCTCATTCCAAGCACCTGCCAGAATTCTATGCCACTTTGGAACATTGGCTGACACTGACTCCTACACAGGTTTGAGCCCTAGAGAGATTTCTTCCCTGAGGTTTCTGAAGTTGGGTTTTCCTGCTGTATATTAGAGAGGCCATGGTAGGGATTCCTATTTGGAGTAAAGGAAAATATTCAGAAATGTTTGGAGTAGTTTGTAGCTGCTTGTGCACACAAGGCTCTGCTGAGAGGCCTCTATTTGAAAGTGGATGTGAGGTATGTGAAGTAATGTAACTGTAACAAGACAAGAGGGAGAAAAAGGGAAACTAGGACTGTGCAGTAAGAAAGTATACCCCAAGGAAGACACATGGAATATATCAAGAGTACTGTTAATTATACTAGAAATCTTTAGTCATATGCCATGAATATAATACACTAATGCAAACTTGTGCAATGTGGGAAGCAAAGAATTTATTTCAGGTTACTTCCTTTCCAGAAACCTTGTTTTGTTTTACTGTAATGTCATGATTTTGATAATTGTGGGTTGTTGTAGCTTATAGATAATGTTTAAAATGAGCTCAATACAATAAAAGAAACTAAAATTAAATTTCTCATATAAGAAAGACTCACCATGAGGGCAAAATAATTTTCTATGAATACAGCTTAAAACTCATAAACTCAATTTCATCAGGCAGAACCTCTGAAAAGAATCACAATTTGAGGAATATTCTTTAAAAGGAAGGATCAGCAGTTTTCTGATATGTCCAGATGAAAGAAATAATTCTGATATCTTTAGATGAAAGAGAAGAAATATATTTATAAAGAAATGCCAGGTATGATATGAGACTGGATACCATTTTTGTTTTCTGCCTTTCTAGATTTCTAGCATTATTATTACTATCAACATTCTACTTGGTAGATAGGATGTGATTTGGTAATTATTTTGTTGGGAACCAAGCCCCTAGTTGAGATATTTGTACTACAACCAGGATAATTTCATGATTGTAGTAATGTTCCTGTGAATACATAAGAGATTGTCTCTGATCTTGAGTGAAATACTACAAGAATAATTAAAGAAACTGACATTGTTTTAAATACGCATTTAAAATTCTTAAAGGAAACCTTATTATACTGGGAATATGAGACAATGTTAAATTGGTGCAAAAAGAAATTAAATAAGGACATTCTCATGTGTTGGTTTCCCTCCTCATGAAGGCACAGGGTCAGATCAGCATGAGATTACACTGACCTGCTTTCATGGGATATGTGAACAATGGTCACATTCAGTGCCACTTGGGCCTATTCCCTTGGGCTTCAACAAATTCAGGGATGGAGAGGTCAGGGAAGTCCTAATCCTTTGCTAACAATCATGCTTCCAAATCTTGAAAAAAATACAGCCACTTTTGTGGGTAATCTCCCCCAAGTCCAGCACCATGTAAAAGTGTTCTTGTGGTGGGCATTCACACTTAGGTTTATAACAATCTGACAGAGCCAGGTTATGTTGGCTACAGGACAGGGATATCCTTCAGGACAATGAAAATTCCTGGACAAAGGAATAAAATATATTCAGTGTACACAATCATGCCTGCCATCTGGTAGTCTCAATACTTGTCCCCATTCATGTCTCCAACCCACTCAAAATAAAAAATATCAGCCTCTCCATCTATCATGGATTCTTTTCATCACAGGACCACCTTGACTGTCACTCAGCATTTAGGCTCAGAATGAGACTTCTGGCAAGCATAGAGTGAGAAATCCCTCCACTAAGACAGCCATGACCAAATCCTCATGTCCATTATAGACAGTGGACAGGGCAGACAAATCAATGTTGTCCAAATTTCCCTGACTTAAATTGGGTTCATTGACTGGACATGGGCATGTCTCATTGTAGGCTCTGTTAAGTGAGCATCCAGGATGCTAAGCTGCTTGTCTTAGATACAGTGGTAATTTCTGTGCCATGGAAAAAAAAGGCAGGCCCAAGCTTGGCCAGGGGTATTTCAATAAATTTCCACCTACCCAACACACAATTGGCATTTGCCCTTTGGCATTCCTGCAGAGATTCCTACAGGGAGAGTCAAACCCTCACCATCCATCAGGGCTGGAAGGTTATCC
>KN179497.1:547-32425 GCA_000164785.2 Choloepus hoffmanni
GCAGGGAGGGGTGCGGGTCCCCTGGCCACAAAAACTTACAGATTTCGCTGATCTCAGCAGTTCCACGTTTTCATGAGTGTTGTATGAAGTATGCCCAAAGTCAGATTGCTCTGTGGTGTCCAGTCCATGCAGTTCCTGGCTTTCTACCTACTTTCCTGGAGGAGTAACTAAAACATACAGCTCACCAGTCCGCCATCTTGCCCCGCCCTCCCTGAAATTTTTTAAAACATCATGAATCAGTGTTGAATTATTTCAGATGCTTTTTCTACATCTATTGACATGGTCATGTGATTTTTCTCCTTTATTCCTTCAATAAGGTGAATGACATTGATTTTGAAATTTTTTAAAACATCATGAATCAGTATTGAATTATTTCAGATGCTTTTTCTACATCTATTGACATGGTCATGTGATTTTTCTCCTTTATTCCTTCAATAAGGTGAATGACATTGATTTTTGAATGTTTAGATCAACCTTGCATTGCTGGTATAAACCCCACTCATTATGTGTGCAAGTGTGTGCACGTCTGTCTAGATTGGTTTATTAATATTTTGTTAATGATATTTGGGTCTATATTCACAAGAGAGACTTTGGTATTTTCTTATTTTGCAGTGCCATTTGTGTTGGTATTAGGGTAGTGCTGACCTCATAAAATGAGTTGAGACATGTTCCCTTCTCCTGTTTTCCTGAGAGAATTTATGTAATATTGTATTATTTATTTCTAATAGTTTGATTTAAATTACCAGTGAAATCATCTAAGCCTAGACTTTTTGTTGTAGGGAGGATTTTAACTAAAAATTCAATTACTTTAGACAATCAACCCCTCCCTACATTGCATGACCCCATTCCCTGCCTTATGCTCTCATACCCATTGGAATGTCGAGCCCTTATAAGCAGCTTATTCAGCTCCCCAAAGTGTGGACTATTTCCACATTGTGCTCTGAACTGGCTGCCATTCAGAGCAGTTCCTGAATCCATTTAGAGAAGCTCCTGATTTCAGGGCAATGTGGCTGGACTTCCCCACCCTGTAGGTAATGCAGCTGCAGATGCCCTAGTGAAATTCTGCAACCTAACAGCAATGATGCATGAGGTGACTGAATGGCTGCATCGGAAAACTGAGCACTGAGGGTACGAGACCCTGTGGAAGCTGGTGCAGCAGTTTCAGCTGCCTATCACCCGACAAGAGGTAAAAGGAATAGGGGACGCTAGCCCCTCCTGCTCACAGCGTTGGCCCAGAATGCTTCCTCACCGACTTGGACCCATCAGCTGAGACCAGATTCCTCTCACCTGGTGGCAAGTAGAATATATTGGCCCCTTCCTGTGTCCAAAGGGGCAAAATACACCTTCACCACTGTAGATACAGCTACAGGACTGCTGCTGGCCTTCCCAGGGGTCAAGGCCAACTAGTGAGCTACCATACGTAGCTTAAAAAATTTAAGTGCCTTTTCCGGGGTCCTCACACACATGGACAGCAATAGGAGGACCCCCTTCACCGGCCACTTAACCCAGGCCTGGGCTACAGAACATAATGTCCTTTGTACTTTTCACTTGCACTATAATCCCACAGCAACTGGGTTAGTTGAAACAATGAATGGCCTTTTAAAGGAACACTTAAAGGATGATAGAAACTCCTTACAACAAAGGACTTGACGACTGTACCAGCATCAACTCCAGACCCAAAGCAGCAGCTCCTGCGCCTGTGGAGGTAAATGGTAACCGCGGGGCCCATGCAGGCCTTAGGAATTCAAATCAGGGGCCAGCTGCCCTCAAGCCGCAGCGAGGCTGCAATAATAATCTGCTCTTGCCTGTGCCACAGACACTAGAAACTGGGGAAGAAAAGGTCAGTTGGCTCTGGTTCTGGCCCATGCAGCCAAGCTGGTTGAGAGTCCTAAGCCCATGGGGTATTTACTGTACCAAAGGTTATTTGTATCCCCCATCCCCCAGGAAACTGTATGCGGAATTTTGCAACCCCAAACTAACTTGTAGATCTGACCCCGAAGGGTTCCCCACAGGGGCAGAAAGTAGGGCATTTAAAAAAAACCCCCACCTGGCACACTTCTATCCACTCCTGAAAACTCAGCTTATATATTCTTTGTAAATGTGCTATTAATTCTTGTTAAAAAATCGTATATTACTGTTTAATTTTAGTGGTGATTGTATGCTGTAGAATGTCTGCTTGAAAACAGTTTCCAAAATTATTTTGGTAATTTAAGTAACATTTATCTGATAATCCTTTGTCCAAATGGTTTAATTCTCTAACTTGGCCATGGTGCCACTTGTTAATAGGATTACTGTCCACATGTACTGGTTTACTTGTACTCCGCTGTTCACTGTATTGTTGTTGTGGATTATGGATGCAATGTCTGTCCTATTGTCAATGCAAATTGCTACGTGGGGGTGGGATGTGGGAACCACAGGCACAGGGCATTCACCAAGGGCCTTGAAGATTGCACACAGCAGCTTGCGTGACCTAGGTCAGTTGAGGTTTGACCTACTCTCCTTGTAATATCAGATGCTAACTGTAACCTATACCCAAAACTACCTCCTCCCTGAGACTCCCTGAGATACTGTTACCTTTATAATTCTCTGCTCCTCCCTGTTGATTACAATCAACCCCTCCCTGTTTTGCCCAACTCCGCTCCCTGCCTTATGCTCTCATACCCATTGGAATGTCAAGCCCTTATAAGCAGCTTATTCAGCCCCCCAAAGTGCAGACTGTTTCCACGTTGTGCTCTGAACATGCCACTGTTCAGAGCAACTCCTGAATCCATTCAGAGAAGCTCCTGATTTCAGGGCAATGTGGTTGACTTCCCCACTCTGTAGGTAAGCCCTATAATAAAAGCTCATGTCTTAAAAAAAAAAAATTCAATTATTTTAATAGATACATGCTACTCAGATTTTCTATTTCTCTTTGTGTTGGTTTTGGTAACTTGTGTCTTTCAAGAAATTTGCCCATTTCATCCAAGTTGTCAAATGTATTAACAAAAAGGTGTTTATAATTGTTATGGATTGAATTATCTCCACCCCAAAGGCATGTTTGAGTCCTAACACCTGGTCCTGTGAATGTTAACTCATTTTTGGGTAGGATCTTTAAAGATTTTATGAGTAATGAGTTAAGATGATCCCAAGCTGGATTTGGGTGGGACTTAATACAATATGATTAGTGTCCTTATAAGCAGAGAAAATTTGGACAAAGGCAGGAGGAGTCAGAGTGAGGAGACATAGCCATGTGATGGAGACAGTCATGGATTGCTGGCAAGCCACCTCCAGGGTGCTGCTGACTTCAAAGGAAGCCTGGCCCTGCCAGCACCCTTGAATTTGGACCTCTAGCCTCCAAATCTGTGAGACAATCAGTTCCTGCTGTTTAAGCCAGCTGATCTGTGTTATTTTGTTCCAGCAGCCCTGAAAAACCAAGACAGTAATATTTCTGTAAGATCTGAGTGTCCCCTCTTTCATGGGTAATTTGTGTCTTCTTAGCTCTTCTTTTTTTTTTTTTTCTTGATTGGCCTTTCTAAAGGTTTTGTTCTTGATTTCCTCTGTTCATTGTCCATTTTATGTTTTATTGATTTTCATTCTTTTATCTACTATTACTTATCTTCTATCTACTTTGGATTTAATTTGCTTTTATTTTTCTAGCTTCTTAAAGTGGGAGCTTAAATCGTTATTTAAGAACTTATTTTCTAATATAAGCATTTGAAGCCACAATTTAGCTGCAGCCTATGATTTTAATGTTTTTTTTGTTTGTTTTTGTTTTTCCTGGTTGTGCCCTTCTACTGGCTTTTCCCCTTGAAGAGCTCTATCTCCCACAGCAGTGATGGGAACTGGGGTGGGAGCCAAGGAAAAAGATATGGTGGGATTCTGGCCCCCACTGTGGCAGAAAGAAAGGTCGAATTGCTGGGGTAACAAAGAAACCAGGATCCTTAATATGAGGCATGAGGCTCTTATCTCTCCATCCACAGCCCTTGGCATACCTTGCCTCACCCTTGGTGCTCCAGCAATATTGGATGAGAGTGTAACCATCATGAGGACAAGGACATGGCTGTCCTGTTCACTGCCGTATCCCGAGAACCTGGCTGGGGGTCTGGCCCATCAGAGACACTTACTATCTGTTAAATGAGTAAATGCCTGACTAGGTGATACTTCCTCCCTTATGCTTTGCTGTTTCTCATCTGTGCCTTTACTCTTATCATGCTCTTTTCTCTGCCTAAAAAATTACTTCCTTTACTCCTTGGATAATGCCTATCCCTCTTCCTCTGGGAAGCCTTTCCTGAACTCCATGCTGAGCTCTGTAAAGCATCAACAATCTGTATGGGTATCTGCTTTCCACATTTTATTGTGGATAATATGTCTTCCTCACTAGATTAGGAGAACCAGAAAAATGTGGTCTCTGTCCCTCTGGTGCTCACACTTGTGTTGCTTGAACATGAAGAATGAGAAGAAGAAAGTGTGTTGAGAGATAAGGCTGGAGAGGTGAGCCAATGGCTGGATCCTCCAGGTCACTGGTGGAATGTTTAGAGCAGTGCTGTCCAATAGAACTTTCTGTGATGATGGAAATGCTCTGCAATCAGCACCGTCCAGTACGGTAGCCACCAGCCATCTGTGGCTATTGAGTACTTGAAATGTGGCTAGTGTGACTAATGAAATGAGTTTTTAATTTTATTTGACTTTGATATCTTTTTATTTAATTCTGTTCAAATATTTTAAATGTAATCCCTTCTTTGACACATGGGTTATTTAGAAGCATGTTGTTTTATGCCAAATATTTGGGGATTTTCCAGATATAGTTCTTTCCTTGATTTACATTTTGATTCTGTTGTGGTCAGAGGACACACTTTGTATGATAAAACTCTTTTTATACTTTTTAAAAATTGTTTTATGGCCCAGTATATGATCTTTCTGTGTTGGCAAATATTTCATTTGCACTTGAAAAGAATATATATTCTGAGTTGTTGCATGCTATGTCCAGAATGTCAGTTAGATCAATTAGTTGATATTGTTCAATCTTCTATATCTTTAATGATTTTCTTAGAATTTTAGGACTCTAAGTGCTCTTTGAAATCAGCTTCTGATTTCAGTGTACTCGGTGCTGGTAGGTGCATTAGTGAAGAAGATACAACATCAAAGCAAAGTTTAGTGAAAGGAGGTGGAGAGGGGAGACTCTTTCCCCCAAGTTCAGAGAATGGCAGTGACAGTGTTCTGGAGACGTGAAAGGCATGGCAACTTTGGGGGACTAAAAGTTGTTCAGTATATTGGTGCATAGAGGGAAGAGGTGTAAAGTGTGGAGACATGATGTAGTTTGGGGGTTCTAGAATGTAGTCTGAGAATAATGCAGAACCATTAGAGTGTTTTCAGCAGGGGAGCAACATGACCAGATTCACATTTTGAAATATGGCTTAGGATTTGTTTGGTAATAACACCACTGCTGATAACAACAACAGAAACCAACTCTAATTAGCTTAAACTCAAAAAAGAGACTTATTTTAAGGCAGGAAATTCAGCCAAGTCTCAAAAAACAAACCCAGGTATAGGAAGTCAGGTACCACAAAAATGATATATGGTCTCTAATCTCTCTTCCATTCTGCATATTGGATTCATTCTTCTCTCTCTCTCTCTAGACTGGCCTTCTAAAGGTACCCAGAAAATGGCCACTCAGCCCCAACTTCACATAATGTCTCAGTGCAAGTGTATAAAAGACTGACTGAAGTTTCTGAGTCCCAATTCTATATTCCTGAGAGAAAGGGAACCCAACTTAAGTCAAATGTCACCTCAGTTCCAGCTAGCTGCTACTATAGAGGTTGTAGAGGTAGGAACCATAGACTCATAGAATGACCGATGTCTACAGTATGGCTAGTTGCTGTAGCAGGAGAAGGCACATTAATAAAGCTTGCACTTTCTCTTAATGATTCTGCCCTGAAGTGACACACATATCAGCTTCCACTTACATTTATTGGCTAAAGCAAATTACATGGCCACACCTAACTTTAAGTGGGCAGGAAAGTGTACTCCTACCATGTGCCCAGAAATAGGGAGAACAAGAATATTTGTGAAAAACTCTAATGACTGACATAGTCATCTTGCTCCACCTTGATAAGCCCTGGGTCACAATGTTGGATGGTTTGTCTGTTGAAATATGAAGCTACCCCAGATGATTGTAAACATGGATGAGGTGAAGAGGAAGATATAGCACCAAATTGTTGGTGACTGTGAGGGAAACAATTTCAGTGAATTTAGGACTGAGTTGGTTGGGAGAAAACACAGATTGTGTTGGACTTCTGGTACTCATGATATAGAAGAAGTCTCCCAAACATGAGGCTAGGTAATCAGGAGGCCAGCAAATTCCTAATGAGGAAGGAGAAAGGGAGATGTAAGTGAATAGCTTAGGCTTTAAAGAGGCTATGGTGTTTACAAGTTTATGGAGGAGTAATTGTCTGGAAGCAGCATTGGGAAGCAAGAAGGAACTGAACCATATCCACCTCCTCTCCCCAAGTCAGTGTGAGAGAATGAACGGTGTGCTGGTTTGAATCTGTTATGTACCCCATAAAAAGCCATTTCTTTAATGCAAACTTGTGAGGGCAGACCTATTGTGGGTGGGACTCTTTGATTAGATTATTACCATGGAGGTGTGACCCCACCCATTCAAAGTGGGTCTTAATTAGTTCACTGAAGTCCTTAAGAGAGCTCAGGAGCCAGCGCAGATCCAGACCCTTGGAGATGCAGACAGAAAGACATTTGGAGATGTGAAGTGAAGAGATGAAGCCCAGTGTTTGCCCTGGAGAAGCTAAGAGAGGACCCCTAGATGCTTAGAGAGAAACACCCTAGGAAAACATGCAAGGATGCACAGAAGCTGAGAGAGAGAAGCTAAGAGAGACAGAAGCCCAGAGACATTTTGGAGAAAACTGTTTTGAAACCAGAACCTGAAGCAAAGAACCAGCAGTCACCAGCCACGTTCCTTTCCAGCTGACAGAAGTTTTCCGGATGCCATTGGCCTTTCTTCAATGATAGTATCCTCTTATTGATGCCTTAGTTTGGAAACTTTTATGGCCTTAGAACTGTAAATTTGTAACCTAATAAATCCCCTTTATAAAAGCCAATCCATTTCTGGTATTTTGCGTAATGGCAGCTTCAGCAAACTGGAACAAATGGCTTCTGCCTTGAGGGAGTTGCAGGGGAGAGGCAGGTTGCAGTGAAGTTTAGGACCTGGTAAGCTAATGAGTGGAACATGCTTGTGTAACAGTAGGCACAATCACTTGTTGGCTTCTTTCTCAAAGCTCCCCGCCAAAATCCTGATGGTAGCCATCATCACTCTGGAATCTGAAGTTGAAGCCTGCCAAACCAGGATTTTTTTTTAGTTTCTTTTCTATTCCAAAACCTAGGACACCAGCATTGTTATATCAATGTTGGGAAAGTATTTGCAGTTGGAAAAAAGTAGCCAATATTTTCTCCTCTAATCTTAATTTTTCCTTTTATGATTTATGTAGCAGAAATAAAACAAGTTCTAAACTAGATCTCTATACAAAAATATTACACCACCTCTTAAATTATCATTACAGTGGTATAGTGGAAAAGCATGAAGTTAAGTCAGATATGTCTGATTTGAATCCCAGCTTTGCCCACAAGCTATTCAGGGTTCATATTGGGCCTCAGAGTTCATGTTGTAAAATGGAGAGAAAAATATTTACATATTACTGTTGGGAAAGAAGGTGGGGGTAGAGGCAGAGATGTAGCACAAGGGAACTTTTTAAAGTGCTGGTAATGTCTACTTCTTTATCTGGGTATTGGTTATTCATTTTGTGGAAATTCAATGGGCTATACACTTGTGTATGTTTTATTTCAATAGAGTGGTTAAATATGGTTGGGTTAAAATTTCATAAGATATGAAATGCCTACCTAAAAAGTTCAAATACTTTCTTTCAGGGGAAATTTCAAATATATATACTAATAGAGGGAAAATTGTACAATTAACTGCCATATACCTTTTACCCAATAACAGTAAATATCAACTCATGGGCACTCTTGATTTAACTGCTACCCTATACACTGTCCTTCCCTGGCTCCTGGATTACTTTGAAGTTAATCCCAGACCTAATTTCATTTGTACATATTTTAGTATATATATCTAAAAGATAAGGATATCTTAAGGGATATTTTAAAACATACCTAAAATACTGTTATTGTACCCAAACATTTTTTTAAATTCAGTTTTGAGATATGTTCACATACCATGCAATCATTCATGGTGTACAATCAACTGTTCACAGTACCATCATATAGTTGTGCATTCATCACCCCAATCTTATTTTTTTATTGAGATTGTTCACATACCAATTATCCAAAGATCCAAAGTGTGCAATCAGTTGCCCACAGTACCATCATACAGCTGTGCATCCATCACCACAATTGATTTTTTTTAAATTTTTATTGCATTTTTATTACTCCAGAGAAGAAATAAAGACAAAAAAAGGAAACTCAAATCCTCCCATACTCCTAACCACCACCATCCATTAGTGACTCATAGTATTGGTATAGTACATTTGTTACTGTTGATGAAAGAATGTTGAAATGCTACTAACTGTAGTGTATAGTTTGCAATAGGCAATTTTTTTTCCTATATGCCCCTCTATTATTAACTTCTAGTTATAGTGTCATACATTTGTTCTAGTTCATGAAAGAGATTTCTAATATTTGTACAGTTAATCACAGACGTTGTCCACCACAAGATTCACTGTTTTATACATTCCCATCTTTTAATCTCCAACTTTCCTTCTGGTGACATATGCAACTCTGAGCTTACCCTTTCCACCATATTCACAGACCATTCAGCACTGTTAGTTATTCTCACAATGTGCTACCATCACCTCTGTCCATTTCCAAATGTTTACGTTCACCCTAGTTGAACATTCTGTTTATAATAAGCAATGGCTCCCCATTCTTTAGCCTTGTTCTGTATCTTTGTGACTTATATTTCATGTCTATGAGTTTACATATTATAATTGGTTCATAACAGTGAAACCCTGCAATATTTGTCCTTACATGTCTGTGATTTCACTCAATATAGTGCCCTCAAGTTTTCTTCATCAATTCATTTTTTTAAAGATGGTTTTGTTCACCCACTGTTCTAGTTTGCTGATGCTGCTGGGATGCAAAATACCAGAAATGGATTGGCTTTTATAAAAGGGGGTATATTTGGTTACACAGTGTTCTAGTTTGCTAATGCTGCCAGAATGCAAAACACCAGAGAAGGATTGGCTTTTATAAAAGGGGGTTTATTTGGTTACACAGTTAAAGTCTTAAAGCCATCAAGTATCCAAGGTAACACATCAGCAATTGGATACCTTCACTGGAAGATGACCAATGGTGTCTGGAAAACCTGTGACTGGCGTCTGTTCCAAACTTCTGGTTTCAGAATGGCTTTCTCCCAGGATGTTCCTCTCTAGGCTGCAGTTCATCAAAAATGTCACTCTTAGTTGTACTTGGGGTGTTTGTCCTCTCTTAGCTTATCTGGAGTAAGGGTCTGCTTTCAACAGCCTTCTTCAAACTATCTCTCATCTGCAGCTACTCTCTCAGCTTTCTGTGCATTCTTCAAAGTGTCCCTCTTGACTATAGCAAGCCCCTTCCTTCTGTCTGAGCTTATATAGTGCCTCAGCAAACTAATCAAGGCCCATACTGAATGGGTGGGGCTACAGCTCCATGGAAATTATCCAATTAGAGTCATCACCCACAGTTGGGTGGGTTGCATCCCCATGGAAACACTCAAAGAATTACAATCTAAGTATCACTGATACATCTGCCCACACAAGACTACATCAAAGTTAATGGCATTTTGGTGGGACACAATACATCCAAACTGGCACACACAGTTACAGTCTTAAGGCCATAAAGTGTCCAAGGTAATGCATCAACAATTGGGTAACTTCACTGGAGTATGGCCAATGGCATACGGAAAACATCTTTTTAGCTGAGAAGGCATGTGGCTGGCATCTGCTCCAGAGTTCTGGTTTCAAAATGGCTTTCTCCTAGGATGTTTGTCTCTAGGCTGCAGTTCCTCAAAAATATCACTCTTAGTTGCTCTTGGGGCATTTTTCCTCTCTTAGCTTCTCCAGAGCAAAAGTCTGCTTTCAAAGGCCATCTCCAAAATGTTTCTGTAAACTGCAGTTCCTCTCTCAGCTCCTGTGCATTCTTCAAAGTGTCTGTCTTGGCTGTAGCAAGCTTGCTCCTTCTATCTGAGCTTATCTGGTGCTCTAGTAAACTAATCAAGGCCAATGCTGAATGGGTGTGGCCACACCTCCATGGAAACTATCCAATCAGAGTCATCATCTACAATTGGGTGGGTCACATCTCCATGGAAACACTCAATCAAAGAATTACAATCTAATCAACACTAATATGTCTGCCCACAGAAGATTGCATTAAAGATAATTGTGTTTTGGGGGACATAATACCTCCAAACTGGCACACCCACCATGCATTCTGTCCTAAGTAAACAATCGATGGTCACATATTTATGTATTCACCACCATCACCTCTATCTATATAAGGACATCTCCATTTCTTCCACAAAGAAGGAGGAAGAGTCAAAGAAGGCAGAGAGAAAAAACAAAAAGAAAAAAGAAAGAGAGATAAAAAAAGACACAAAACAAAATGAAAACATGTCAGCTAGGAAGCAACAAAAGAAAAGATAGCATTAAAATAAAGTAGAATAAAGAGTCAGACAATATCACCAATACCAAGAGTCCTGTACCTCTCCCTTATGTCCCCCCTCTTATATGCATTTAGCTTTGGTATATTGCCTTTGTTACATGAAAGGAAGCATAATACAATGTTTCTGTTAATTATAGTCTCTAGTTTGCATTGATTGTATTTTCCCCCAATCCCACCCTATTTTTAACACCTTCAATGTTGGCATTCATTTGTTCTCCCTCATGTAAAAACACATTTGTACCTTTTATCACAATTGTTGAGTACTTTAGGTTTCACTGAGTTATACAGTCCCAGTCTTATCTTTCCTCTTTCCTTCTTGTGTTCCACATGCTCCTAATCTTCTACCTCTTGCAACTATACTCACAGTCATCTTTGTTCAGTGTACTTACATTGCTGTGCTATCATCACCCAAAATTGTGTTCCAAACCTCTCACTCCTGTCTTTTCCCATCTGTCTGTAGTGCTCCCTTTAGTATATCCTATAGAGCAGGTATCTTGTTCACAAACTCTCTCATTGTCTGTCAGAGAATATTTTAAGCTTTCCCTCATATTTGAAGGGCAGTTTTACTGGATATAGGATTCTTGGTTAGCGGTTTTTCTCTTTCATTATCTTAAATATATTACCCCACTTCCTTCTTGCCTCCGTGGTTTCTATAGAGAAATCCACACATAGTCTTATCAAGCCTCCTTTGTATGTGATGGATTGTTTTCTCTTGCTGTTTTCAGGATTCTCTCTTTATCTTTGACATTTGATAATCTTGACTATTAAGTGTCTTAGCATAGGCCTATTCAGATATATTCTGTTTGGAGTATGCAGTGCTTCTTGGATCTGTAATTTTATGTCTTTCATAAGAGACGGGAAATTTTCATTGATTATTTCATTTCTAATTGCTTCTGCCCCTTTTGCTTTCTCTTCTCCTTCTGGGACACCCATGACATGTACATTCATGCATTTCATGTAGTCATTCGATTCCCTGAGATATTGCTCATATTTTTCCATTCTTTTCCCTATCTGTTCTTTTGTGTGTAGGATTTCAGGTTTCTTGTTGTCCAGTTCCTGAATGTTTCTTCTGCCTCTTGAGATCTGCTGTTGTATGTCTCCATCATGTCTTTCATCTCTTGTGTTGTGCCTTTCATTTCCATAAATTCTGCCAGTTGCTTTTTTTAACTTTCGATATCTGCCTTATGTATGCCCAGTGTTTTCTTTATAGTCTTTATCTCTTTTGCCATATCTTCTCTAAACTTTTTGAATTGATTTAGCACTAGTTGTTTAAATTCCTGTATCCCAGTTGAAGTGTAAGTTTGTTCCTCTGACTGAGCCATAACTTCATTTTTCTTAGTGTAGGTTGTAGTTTTCTGTTGTCTAGGCATTTGGTTTCCTTGGTTACCCCAATCAGATTTTCCCAGATCAGAATGAGCTCAGGTCTCAGAAGGAGGCAATAGTATCAGGTTTCCCTGAGGGTGTGTCTTAGAAAATTGACAACTCTGTGAGGCCTCAAACTGCTGTGCTTTTCTGCCCAGCAGGTGGTGCCTGTCAACCTGTCACTCCCAATTGGTGTAAGGAGGTGTGGCCCATGCTGTTTTCCCCCAGCCTCAAGGGTCTGGTTCTGAATGGAAGGCAGGTAGTAGAGCTTGGCACCACCTCCTTCCTTTTAGGGAAGATAGACCCCCTAGAGAGATATCATCTGCATTTGAATAGTCTCTCTGACCCTGCTATCTCCATCGTTGTCTGGGTCAGTGCAGTGGGAACTGAAAATGGCTGAGCCTTTCTCCACTGAGCTGAAAAAGGGACAGAAAGCCCCCCTTCAGGGCCAGTCTGCAGCCCTCCTCAGTTTCACCCATTAGCCAGATATAGCACTTGGACCTCTAGGCTCCCCCTCCCTCCCAGAGAGGTCCTCCAGCTCTCCAAAAGTTTCTGTCTGCTTGTCAGGGATTTGTAGCTTGTATTGAGCCATCCACATTTGTTAATTAAAACCCCAATTGGCACTGGTCTGAGCTATATTTGCTTACTCTGGGAATGCTGCTTTCTGCCACAGTGAAGTTTTGCAGTTCAGGCTGCCATGGGGGGAGGGGGCTCCCAGCTTGGGTCTGCAGTTGTTACTTACAGATTTTATGCTGCAATCTCGGGCATTCCTTCCAATCCAGGTTGGTGTACGATATGTGGACAGTCACTTTTGAACCCCAGCAGTTATTCCAGATTATTTACTAGTTGTTCCTTGTTGTTCATTAGTTGTTCCAGGGGGACTAACTAACTTCCACTCCTCTCTATGCCACTAACTCCTTCCTCCTCGACCCCAATCTATTTTTGAACATTTTCCTTACACCAGAAACAATAAAAATAAGAATAAAAAATAAAAATAAAAAATAAAATCCAAATCATCCCCCATCCCACCTTATTTTTTTCATTTAGTTTTTGTCCCCATTTTTCTACTCATCCATCAATACACTGGATAAAGGGAGTATGATCCACAAGGTTTTCAGAATCACACTGTCACCCCACATAAACTACATAGTTATACAATCATCTTCAAGAATCAAGGCTACTGGGTTGCAGTTTGGTAGTTTCAGGTATTTACTTCTAGCTGTTCCAATACACTAAAACCTAAAAAGGGTTATCTGTATGGTGCATAAGAATGTCCACCAGAGTAACCTCTTGACTCCATTTGAAATCTCTAAGCCACTGAAACTTTATTTTGTTTCATTTCACAACCCCCTTTTGGTCAAGAAGATGTTCTCAATCTCACGATGCTGGGTCCAGACTCATCCCCGAAGTCATATCCTTCCTTGCCAGGGAGATTTACACCCCTGGGTGTCAGATCCCATGTAGTGGGGAGGGCAGTGAGTTCACCTGCCGAGTTGGCTTAGCTGGAGAGAGGGCCACATATGAACAACAAAGAAGTACTCTTGTACCCAAACATTTTGACATCAACTCCTTAATATTATTCATTGTCCAATATTCAAGTTTCCTTGGTTGTATCTATTTTTTTTCACAATTCATCTGTTCAAATCCGTATATAAACAAGCTCCACAAAATTCACTTGGCCTTCTAAGTCATTTTTAACTTACAGGTTCTTCTCCCACTTTTTCTTCTCCTTTTCATTTATTTATTGAAGAAAGCAAGTCATTTGTTCTGAAGATTTTCAAACATTTTGGATTTTGCTGATTGCAACACCTATGGTCAGTGGTGTACTGGTAAATGTTTAGCAGTGTTTCTGGGCAGCAAGGAGTGGGGAGGTAAGGGAGGAAGCTTTCCAGCTGCAGCATTTGCTAGATTTCTGTGGTGTAAACACTACCACCATGGCCAATTTTAAGCTCCCAACCTGACATCACTGAACACAGAGTTGGAAGAGGTGTCGCAGCCTGTCATTATATAGTTTTCTACCTTACAGATAAAATAGATGGCAATAATGTCAAGAACACAGCGTATAGTAAAATGTAGTAAAATAATTAAGAAGCAATGTATTTTGAGCATTTATTACCTTTGCTTTTAATATAATTTATTTACTTGTAAGTTTATATAATTTAATTTTTAATAATGGCTATGTTTAACCACTGACTCACAAGATACTTGAGACGTGTCTGTGAGATATCATGAGCTAGTGTGTCTGTCCTCTATATGTCCTGAAAACTAATGGTTAAATATAAAAACAGGAATACTCTTCAGAGGCAGTGTTGTTTACTTCCTGTTGGATCACACATCAGGACAAAGTCAGGTTTTGGGGATTTGTGAGGTATGGAAGACTTCACTCCTCAAAACACCCCTCCCTCCTAAAATGACAGTAAAGGGAAGAAAACATAATAAAGTCATGAGGAAAAAGAGGACAGGAGCAGATATGTCAGCAACAGAATTTTGAAAGGTAGGAAGGAAATGAGCAAGGGGAATGACTTAGCTGACCAGTGAAAACTGAAATCTAGGTTGGCTGATGAGGAAAGGGGAATGTAAGCTGAGAAGAAAGTTGTTTGATGCCACAGAGCCCCCAAAAGGAAGAGCGATTGGAAGAGCCATCTATTTCTAAAATGGAGGTGGGAGTGAGGGTGGAGCTGGAAATAGAAGGAATGGTTGAAAGCCTAAGAAAGCCTACGAATCCTTTCCCCAACCCTGTGCGACGGCACCTGTCCTTCCCCACCCCAGCAGATGACCTTAATGTGCTCTCTGGAGAGGATGGACTATAGGACTCTGAGCTCTAGGGTACGAGGCATTGTTGAGGCCAGAACCTCTCCTGAAAATGGGATGGGGGAGGGTGGAAGTGAAAATCTTACCTAATAGTGAGATCCCTCAATCTCCTCCCCTCTCTAAATTACCAGTTGCTGGCTTTCAGACTCTGTCCCATCCATGCAGAAAATTGGAAAATTCCTGTCTGGGAAAATTGACTGAGAGAAAAATGACAATTAGGGATCTCCTAGTAAAAAAGCAGTTTTCGTCCTACAGGGCAGCCCACCACTTAACAAACCATGACCATATACATTGAGGTTGCTTCCAATTAGTATCTTAGGAACATAAAACATATCAGCTAAGGATCTCTGGCTATTTGAGGAGATCCTCTTACATGAAAGTCAGTCACCAAAATGAAAATGGGTGGAAAGGTATACAGAAATAGTCCTTATCAAAAGAAAATTTAAAAAACAAAACAAAACAAAACACTTAGTAAGAATAGCCTCACAAAGAATCATGAAATAGCAAAAGGAGACAATAAAAACAAAATCATTCTGGAAAAAAATTTTTTTAAAGAGTTTAGTAATGAAAATATAAATAGAGGAGTTGGAGGATGGAGATAAATTCATACTCCAAAAAGTAAAAGAAAAAGACAAAGTGAGGAAAAATAAGAGAAAAAATATAAGAAGATTAGAGACTAGATAGCCTAATATATAAATAACAGGGATTCCAGAAAGAGAAAACAGAAATTGGAGAAGAGGACATTCCAGAGAAATAAATTAAGAGAATTTCTCAGGATTAAGGACATAAATTTCAGATTAAAAGTTCTGTTGATTACACAGCACAATTAACAGAAAACTACCCATCCCCAAACTCATCTCTGAAATATCTTAGTCCTGAGGATAAAGAGAAATCCTAAAAGCTTCCAGAGAGAAAAAGCAGGTTGAATACAAAGGATCAGGAAAACGATGGCTTCAGTGTTCTCAGCGGCAACACAGAAAGCAGGAAACACGGGAGCACTGCCTTCAAAATTCTGAGGGAAAATGATTTCCAACTTAAGATTCTACCCAACCAAACTCTCAATCAAGTGGGAGGGTAGAAGAAAGACACTTTCAGATATAAGAGTCTACAAGAATTTAGCCCCCATGTTCCTTCTCAGTAGGTTATTGAAGTAAGCTCCATAAAACAAGAAAGAAGACATGGATCTGGGAAATGGGGAATGCAACCCAGAGAGAAAGGAAGGGGGAGCCCAGAATGGCAGCTGTGTGGTTCAGATGAGGATGGGAAACTGGTAAGCTCTAGGAAGGAAGTTTCCAAGAAAGAAAAGAGAAAAATTACACATACCACCTGAAATATTGACTAATGTTTAATGTTTTTTAATGCCTTGGGAGATTTTCATGTCTCACAGAAAGTTTGACCATAACGATAATTACATAGAATATCAGGCAAACAATCAATCATTACCTCTAGGGAAAACGAGTTTTTCGGAAAGGAAATATAACTATAGAATACTATAAGCTCAGCCATGAATAATATTTTCGGGACCATAATAATGTAAATGCTGATTTTTTATTTAACATTGTGATATAAGCAGATTGGGAAGATGGGTACAAAAGGATGTCTTTCCAGGGTGGGATAGAGTTAAAGCTAAACCTCCTTTTCCGTAGTAGGGAGTAAAAAAATAATATCCAAATGAGACACACCAAGAAACAGTGTATAGGCATGTTAACTGGAGGTGTGGAGGTAAATACCAGAAAGAAAAAAAAAAAAAAAAACTGTTGAAAAAACTGAAAATTGTTGCTTTTGGGAGTGGACTTACTTAGGGAGGGCTGAGGCAGGAGAATGTGAAAATAGAAGTGAGATGTCTCCCATGCTTATCAAGTGCTTGCCAGACAGAGTTCATAGCTGTCCTTGCCATAAGGATTGAGGACTCTGCCCTCTACGTGGAATTCTATTGATCTTGGCATCCTGGCCCTCTAAACTTGTGTCTGTAGGATTTTGCACCTACTGGGAAGGGAGATTATGACCTCGGGTAAGGCTCTTAACTTCCCTGCGGCTCAGATTCCTCCTGTGTATAATGGGGATGTGCACCTCGCTCAGAGGGAATGTTGTGAAAAGTAAATGAAAATTCTTCTTGTAGAATGCTTGGCACACAGAACCAGCTCAATAAATACTATCTCCTGTAGTTATTACTTTCTGAAAACAAAACAAAATACACTCATAATTTTTCTGTGGGAAAGGGAACTTCTGTCAAAGTTCTGGCCATAAGTTGGAGTCAGAAAAATCTATTTCTTCCGCTGGCTGTGAACTCTCCACACCGATTTTCCAACGTCACTGCCCAAGAGCAATAGCCCTGTCCCCCGGTGACGGCCCACGCTCCGCCTCGGAGGAAGAAGGAAGGGGAGAAGAAAGGGAGCGAGGGTGGGGTCTGCGCGCGAGTCCTGCCCGGTGTCCACGCCGGGAAGCCGCCCGAGGGGGCGGGGAGGGAGCGAGTCCGGCCGGCACGACACCGGAGGGGCCAAAGTGCCCTCGATGGCGGCCCGGGGACGCGCGCCGTGGCTGCTGCTCGGGCTGCTGCCGCTGCTGGCCGCGGGCGGTGCGGGCGCGCGGTGGAGCGGGGAGGGCAGCAGCCCGCACCTGCAGAGCGTCTTCCTGGGCCGCTGCCACGAGTACAGCGCGCTGCAGAACCCGGAGCTGCGGTGAGCGCGGGCGGGGTGGGAGGCGAGAGGGGCCGAGGGTATGGGAGGAGGAGGGGGCTAAAGGGGAGGCCGTGGGGTGGGGGAAGGGGGCGGACTAGAGGTGAGGGTCGTATGTGAGCGTATGGGGGAGGGAGAGAAAGTGTGGGGGTCTGGAGGTGAGGGGACATGTGCGAGGGGTGAGAGTGTAGAGGTGAAGGTTGGGTAGAGGTTGAGTCTAGGTACTCTGGAAATCCAAATTTCAGATTCGCTGATCTAGAAGACGTTAAAGTTTGGATGTCTCTTGCTAGCACTGCACTTAGAATTATTTTTGTTTCTTCTTTGCTTTTTGCTGTTTTCATAATTTTCGCCTACTGTGCCATTGCTTTAACTGTGAGATATCACAGCCACTTAAGAAAGAGAGGAAGTAACATAAAGGACACCCATGTTACCCATCACTGCAGCTTGATAAATAAAAAGTTATATATGCAATTGGAAACATTTTTTTAAATGGTAGAATCAACTTCTTCAGCTTCTCCAAAGAGTTATGGCTGGTGCTGGGAGGAAATTCTTTCTGCCTTCAAGAGAAGAGAAAACTCCTTTCCTGACACTGGGCTCCTCCTGAGTTTACAAGTTTCTGCCCACCCGCCTGACCTCACCAGATCCGGGAGCCCCACAATAGGCCTGGGCAGTGGGCCTGGCCTACACCCTGATGTGTCAGTGGAGGGGCAACTGAGGCCGGGAGGTGGCGGGATTTAGGGGAACTGTTCCCTGCTAGCACATGCCCTTCCTGCTTGTCTCTCCATAAGCCTGTGGCAAGACTGCATTCCTTAGCTATGAGAAACAGAGCCTTCTGAGGGACACTATAATGTCAGATTTCTAAACAGGTCGTCTGAATGATTTTTCCTCTTCTGAATTTTTTATTGCATGAGCCAGGAAATTTGTTGTCTTTTCTTTGTACACCTCAGTCTGCAGAGACTTACTTCACATCACAACATGACGGTTTTGTTTTTTTAACAAAACTTGTACTTTTGCACAGGGACAAGAACTGTACGGGCATCTGGGAAGCCTTTAAAGTGGTGCTGGACAAAGATCCCTGTTCTGTGTTTCCCTCGGACTATGACCTTTTCATTAACCTCTCGAGGCACTCCATTCCCAGAGACAAGGTAACTGTACAAATGTCTAGGGTAAAAAGTCACTCAGCATTCTCTGTCTTTAGAGAATGCTGAGTGGTACATGAGCCAGGTATGGGATCTGCCACCACTACCCCACCCCACCCCACCCCCACACACATCCTGCAGTGTCACCTCTACCGCAAGCCAACAGACTCACAATGTGCATGCCAAGCTTTCTGGTAGGAAGGCAGCTTTGTTTACAACAGTGATCCTGGATCTCCTCCTTAAGGAAGCTCCAGTACCAACTTCCTTAAGAAAACCATATGTCTCTATTTTGTCTGCACTCCCAGTTCTAATTAAATGAAAATAAATGAGAAAATTTATGTAGAGTGCTTGCTTGAAACAGTACCTTTCATTTCAAGAAAGTTAGCCCCCGTTATTATTTTTATAACACAATCACTCTGAACCTGATTTTTCCATTGTGTAGTATTTTTAAAGACAAATAAATGGAACTGTGAGGTTCAAAGACATAACAGACTGAAAACTGACTTTTTATAGTATATGTTGCATTTTGAACCTAACTGCCACCCTGTCTGTAAAAAGGGAGCTCACAGTTTTGTTCTCCTCTCTTATAAATGTGCTAGTTGATGAACTTGGTAAATACTTACTGAGCCCCGTTTATGTGTCAGGCATGGTACTGTGGGTTGAGGATGCGGCTGAGAAAAACCACAGTCCCTGCCCCCAGGGACCTTCCAGTCTAGGCACAGACTGCTCAGGCTAGAAACCGTCAGATGAGATGACAAGTATTGTATTATTGTTATGGGAAAACACCTGGGAAACTGTAAAGTATAATATAGAAGTAATGTATTTTTGCAGCACTTTAAGCCTTAGGAAATGCTTGGTGTGCTCTCATCTCATGCTAACAATGGCTGTGGAAAAGAGAAAGAGCTCATGCTCCTCATTTCCCAGATGGCAAAACTGCGGCATTGGAAGATGAAGTGACCGGCTCATGATCCCACATGTCGTGTCTGACAGAGCCAGAATTCAAACCCAGGTCCCTTGATCTTTTTGAATCCAGGGATCTTTCCACATGTATACATGTTTTGGACTACTGGGAAAATACTTCATTTACATTTGCATGATACCCTTGGAATAAAGGGAAAAGAGATGGCAGTACTTTTCTAATGGGCAAATAAGGACAAGGAAAATGAAAGTTCAGTTGTTGTGCCCCCAGTCAGAGTGGAATGGGAAATTCGTTGCCTGACTGCTGACTTGTCTTGAGAATATTGTGCCTGAAAAATCTGCTTTGATTATATTTTGTATTTAATTTTTTTCCTGTTTTTCCTTAGTCTCTGTTCTGGGAAAATAACCACCTACTTGTCACTAGCTATTCAGAGAACACCCGTCGCTTTATGCCTCTATGTGATGTTCTGTACGGCAGGGTTGGAGATTTCTTGACCTGGTGTCGACAGAAAAATGCCTCTGGTAAGACTCCTGTACAAATAATAAGAAAAATGATGGCTCCTATCTACTATGCATTTAATATTTGTGTGAAATTTATCTCATTTGATACCCCCAAGGTCCTCTAAGGTAGGTGGAAATAATAATTAATAATAATAATAATAATAATAATAGATAGTGAATACTTATTTTGTGCTAGGCACTGTTCCACCACTACACATATATTAACTCATTTGATCCCTGCAACAACGCCATGATCTAGTTCCTATTATAATCTCTACTTTAACAAATGAGGAAACTGAGGCACAGAAAGTTTACAAAACTTGCTTAGGGGTGCACGGCAGAGTGTGGCAGTCTGACTCCAGAGCCTGTGCTCTCAACAATGAAGACCTCTACCCCACCCTCCTCATTTTACATAGGGGGAAACTGAGGCTCAGGGAGATTAAATGACTGGAGAGTGGTGAGGCCGGTATTCAACCCTGTTGCGATTGATTCTGAAGCCTGCACTCTTACATGCCACACCAAGATGCCAGCAGATATTTTGAGATTAAAAATCACAAGAACTGGCCTGATGGTACTGAAAAACTCTGCTCATTCATCCAACACCCATGCTAGGATCTGGCAGTACAGGTGGTCCCTACTTTTAGGGTGCTTATAGTGTTTGTGGGGGAGGCATTTATTCGAGCGATCTGTGCTCTAGTGGAGGAAGAACTGGATGCTAAAGAGTTGCAGAGTGAGATACCAGTGTAGACCAGGACATCAGGAAGCGCTCCTGGCTCACACTGATTCTTGGAGGATGACCGGGAGGGAGTCCCACAAGGAGAGGGGGTGGGGAGAAGTGTTCCTATCATGGAGACTGGAGATTCCTCCCCTCTGGATTTCAGAGTCACTCTAAGAGTAAACCTAAGCTTAGTTCTGTTCATTTTTCCTTCCTTCCTTCTTCATTCCAACAGAAATTCATTGAGTGCCTACCATGTGCCAGGCCTCTGCTAGGCACTGGAAACGTAGCAATGAATAAAACAAAGAGATTCCTCTGTCTTTACATTCTAGAGGGGGTAATAGATAATAACTGGACAGGTATGGTCTACAGTATGCCTGAAGATTAAAAGTACTATGGAGAAATTTGAAATAGGGAAAGAGGACAGGAAGAGCTGGGGGTGGGAAGGGAGTGTTGCAATTTTACATAGGTGACAGAGAAGCTAATATTTGAGCAAAGACCTGGAAGAGGTAAGGAAGAGCATTTACTGACCTGGAACAGCAGGTGCTAAGGCCCTGTGGCACTAGGGTATCTGACATATTTAAAGAATAGCCAGGAAGGCAGTGATCCAGGAGGAGATTCCTGGGCTCTGAGGCTGGAGGAATGAGGGAGGGCCAGATGGGATAGAGCCATTGTGGGGACTCTGGCCTCCACTGTGAGTGAGATGGGAAGCACTGGCCCCTCTTCCAGTGGACAGTGATCTGGAGGCTTCGGTCTGATTATCATGCAGGGGGTGGGGAAGAATGAAGGAGGGGTGTGATGGCAAGAGTGTGAAGGGAGGGGAGTTTCCCAGAACACCATGAGGTTATTTTTTCTCCTCTCCACTGATGGAGCTTTGTATTCATTGACTTGGAAAGAGGTTTGTGAGATACTTTTAAGTAAAAAATCAAGCTATAGAACACTGTGGATGGTAGGATGCCATTCAAATAAATATATATGTGTTGTATATCAAAATAGATATGAAGAAAAAAGTCAAGAAGGTAGCAAACCCAAACTCTTAAGTGGTTCTTGCTAGGGATGCGAGATGATGTGTGTGTGTGTGTGTGTGTGTGTGTATCTATCTATATATATATTTTTTTTCTTATCCATGTTTACTATTTTGTTGTAATTTGCATATATTACTTATGAAAATAAAATATGTTTAAAGAACAGAATTCCACAAGTAGGTAAATACTAATGAATAATACCCATAGTTTTTAGTCTAAACACAACAAAGTTTAAAATAGGCAAATACAGAAATTACTGTGAGGACAAACACCGCCCTAATCCCTGGCTGTTAGAAATGGTGGAAGGAGCACCAGGAAGTTAAACATTTAGCTTCTTGTCCTCCCTGTCACGGACCAGCTGTGGGACCTCCCTGAGCCTCATAGATCTCTGAAAAAACTGGAATATTGGCCTGCAGAGATGATATCTTGGAACAACTGTAAAATCTAGAACATCCAACTGAAAAAAAGCAATTCTATAGAATTCTGTTCCTCTTTTAAGTTAAACAGTTACTGTTTCATTTGGAAGACTACTCCTTAAAAATGTTACAGACTGCCGAATTTGCACTGCCCTCGTAGCACATCATTCCTGTAAGGCAGTACAAATTTTGCCCTGCTTGGGGTACTCCCTGGAAAAAGTCATCAATTGACATTTTCTCCTTTCTTTGTAGAGCAGATGGTGAACATCGGCCCTTATGATTTTAAAACTTAATACAATTTAACATTTTACATATTTTAAATGTTTCTAAAGTTTCTATTTTCTGGCTAAAGACTTTCTTAGTCCGATTTTCTTGTATTTACTTCCAAGGCCAGAACTAATAATTGGAGGAGGTACTTCTCCCAGTGAAGCAAATTTCTGTCCCTTCACTAGAGCTCCAGTAGAGATGCTAAGTGTTTGGCCGAGCTCAGTCCTTAGCCAACTGCTCAGTCCTCCCCCATCCTCACATTTGAGTCTGAACAAAATGACAAAGGACTTCTTACTGTGAATTGGGTAGTCACTCAACAGGTTCCCTGTCATTTGGATGGACAGAGCTGTGATTGCTAAACTTGTGTACATGATGCGGAATGCAGGCTAAATATATTTTGTGGAGGTAGCAGATACTTTAAATGACTTCTTCCCTGACAGAACCTTTGAAATGAAACGTATTTGCCCCTTTTCTCTGTAGGGCTCGATTACCAATCCTGCCCGACATGGCAAGATTGTGAGAACAATCCTGTGGATTCTTACTGGAAAAGGGCATCCATGCAGGTAATCCAGGGAGGGCAGCCGGTGGCTGGGCTCATGTGGGAGCAGCAAATGCAGAACAGGGTGGTTCAGAGACGGGCCCCTGGCTCATCACGTAAATTCTCTGAGCCTCAGTTTCCACCTTTGCAATGTTCTGATTCATTCTCTCAGCTCCAGAAGGTTGCAAGGATTTGAGGAGAGAAAGTACACCATGAAATACCTGGCATGGTGAAAACATTCAGTGAATGTTAGCTGTAGATGAGGATATTAAAGAGTCATTGTTAGTATTGTTTCTATTATGCAGTGATTGCTGTTGGTATTTCAAGTCAATGTGGTTTTGATTAGTTTATGAAAATGGGTAGCCTCTGCTTTATGGAAGACCCTGGGTCACCTAGAACCAGATGTGAGGGTCAGAAATGTTCATGAGACTATATTAATGGAAGACGAGGTGATCGGAGGCCTAGGATAAGCTGGAGGTACAGAAATGGTCCCCCCTCAGGTAGGTCTGTTCCTCAGGGAATGGTGTCACCAGAGTTGAAGGTAGCTATCAGTAGCTATGAAATGCCAGTGACTAGAACTTACATTCTCTGTTACAGGGTGTTCTACTCTGCTAATGCTGCTGGAATACAAAACACCAGAGATGGATTGGCTTTTATAAAAGGGGGTTTATTTGGTTACACAGTTACAGTCATAAGGCCATAAAATGTCCAAGGTAACACATCAGCAATTGGGTACCTTCACTGGAGGATGGCCAATGGTATCCAGAAAACCTCTGTTAGCTGGGAAGGTGTGGCTGGCGTCTGCTCCAAAGTTCTGGTTTCAAAATGGCTTTCTCCCAGCATGTTCCTCTCTAGGGTGCAGTTCCTCAAAAATGTCACTCTTAGTTGCACTTGAGATACCTGTCCTCTCTCAGCTTCTCTGGAGCAAGAGTCTGCCTTCAATGGCCGTCTTCAAACTGTCTCTCATCTGCAGCTCCTATGCTTTCTTCAAATGTTCCTCTTGCTGTAGCTCCTCTTCAAAATGTCACTCACAGCTGCACTGAGTTCCTTCTGTTTGTCAGCCCATTTATATGACTCCACTGATCAAGGCCCAACCTGAATGGGTGGGGCCATGCCTCCATGGAAATATCTCATCAGAGTTATCACCTACAGTTGGGTGGGACACATTTCCATGCAAACAACCAAAGGATTCCAATCTAATCAATACTGATACATCTGCTCACACAAGATTGCATCAAAGAATATGGCTTTTTCTGGGGGACATAATACATTCAAACCAGTACACAGGGTTAATCAAAGATTAGAAATAAAGCAGATAAAGTCTGCAGCTCAGGGCCTGGCCAAGGGCTGTCAACCATTAAATGTTAGCTATACAGGCCAGGAGGCAGGTTGTCTTCATTGTCCTTCCACCCCCCACCGCCAACCCCCTTTCAGGACTACCCTGGCCTCTTTTGGCCCCATCTTCCACTCTGGATCCTGAGTGTCCACTGGGTTCATTATGAATCAGGGTGAGGGGGACTTTGGTCAGATTCCTCCACTGTGCTGCAGTTTGGGCAGGGAGCTAGACAGAAGGCCTGCTCCAGGCAAATCACCTTGGTTTATGTGCTCTCCTGCCAGCGTGTGCTGGCCACACAGAGGGCTCCATTTGCTCCCGCTACCAATAGGTTTCATCTTAAGTACAGGCTCCAGTCCATTGGTGGTGGCTGCCAGAGCCTCTCATCAAGGATTGGGTGGCTGTAGATGTGTTGTCACCTGAAAGTGAGAGCATAATGATAACTCAGGGACAAGATCAACATCATTTGTAAAGGAAACACATATTCTGCTGTGGATCTGCCTGGCTTCAAAGTGTATGCCCCTGACCACCATATTATACTTCCTCTACTTTTATCAGGGGAATCTAATATTAGTGCCCATGTTTTTTTGAGCCCTTAGAATATGCAGGTAGACCAAGCATGAGGTGAGGTAGTATAGTCTGGTGATTAAGAGAGGATTTGAGTCTTGGCAAGTGAGTATTCAATAAATGTTAATAATTATTATTTTAAATGGTTTCATGTTTACAACTATCCTATGAGATAGGGACCTGTATTACCCTTGTTTTACAGATGGGAAAACTGAGGCACAGAGAGGTCAGGTTACTTAACCAGGGTTACATAGTAAAGAAGTATGGGAACCAGGATTGAAACCAAATTTTTAACCTCTACATTATATAGCCTCATTCTATCTGAGTGCATTTTTTAAATTAATTTTTTTCTTATCAGTAGCATCCCATGATAGAAAGTGGCAAACTATAGAAAATATAAATAAGAAAATTAATCCTACCACCTAAAGGCAACCCTTTCAGCATAGTGGTTATTAGACCTTGCCATTAGAGGATTTAACCATGACAATTTGCACCATTTAGAAGCAATCTGAGAAATGGATGACGTGGGTCTATTGTCGTTTTGCAGTGGCTGGTATTGGACTCTACCTTGCTGAGCCCAGCCATGTATATCTCGTGGCAGCACAATGCTTCCCCTTCATTCTAGTTTTTTAATTCTATGAGGGAAATTATATTCTCCAATAGTATTCTAAGCTGGAGACTTGGGAACATCTCTAGACCTCTCTCTCTCAGGTTTCTCGGGGTGAGTAATATTCCGACAACTGCCCATTTATTTGTAACATAAACATTCACGCTCTGCCCACCTAATCTTGCATTTTGCTTTGAATGTGAACACTTCCAATGCTATCCCAAACCTTTGTAGATTGTTATTAATGGCTGGTTAAAATTTCAGACATGCATTACTATGATTTATTTACAGTTCCATTGCTGTTGAGTATTTTAGATTGGTCATAATATTTTGTCATTACAAGTGATGCTGCAATACGCATCTTTGTGCACAATGCTTGTTGTGGTCCTTAGTGCTATTTACCTGATACTTCTGGCTTGTCCTCTGAGCACTTGCTAGGTTGGCATTCTCCTGTCCCCTTGAAGTTAGGCGTGGCCTTGTGACTTACATTCACCAGTGAAATGTGAGCAGGAGTGACCTGTGTGGCTCCTGTGTGGCAGCCTTTAAAAACTGGTATGTGATTTGCCACTTTCCCTTCTCCCTGACATGGCTATCAGCAACTCTGTAGAAGTGGAGGCTTCATCAGCTGATCCCAGAGTGAGACTTATGGAGCAAAACCCCAGTGGATCTGTGATAAACGCATTGTGTGAGCAAGAAATAAATCTTTGTTGTTCAAAGCCACGGCAATTTTGAGGTTGTTTGTTATGGCAGCAAAACCTGGTCTAATACAATGCTGTGTATTGTGTGTTATTTTCTGAGGGTAGACTCGCAGACATGGAACTAGTGAGTCTCATAATGAACATTTTTTTGACACTTCAGAGTAATTTGCTTTCCAAAAAAACATTATGCCAGTTCCATTGCTACTAGCCAGGTGAAACAGCAAATTTACTACATCCTTGCCAACATTGTGATTCTCAATTTAAAGCAATTTCTCATTTCATAGGTGAAAAACGGAATCTCTTAATTTGCTCAAAATAGTAATTTCTCCTTGCAGTATTCCGTGGACAGTTCTGGGGTGATCCAAGTCATGCTGAATGGTTCTGATCCAGCGGGAGCCTATCCTGTCAAAGGGTAAGGATGCCAGCACCAGCAAACACAAAGAGAACACCAAAATGTTTATTTAGTTGTTCGTGGTGGGTGGCTAAAGAGAATCATCCTGATCGCCAATCCAGTGCTTGCTTTTGGAAATTCAAATAAAGCAAAACAAGTGAATGAGCCGGGGACCAGAGCCATATCTATACAGTTGTATCATTAACAGCTGATGAATGCATGAGTGAAATAAGTAATCTGAAAATAAGACTAAAAAAGTGAAAAGCTTAAAAATAATGCATAAATCACTTAACAGCAGAACTTTAGGACTTCAAGAGATGCTTTCCCCTTTTCTCAGTTTTTTTGCAGATTTTGAAATTCCATACTTACAGAAGGATAAAATCACACGAATTGAGATCTGGGTCATGCATGAAATCGGGGAACCCGCTGTGTAAGTTACACTGCTACTAATGAGTAATTGTGCAAACATGCTTTTCTTGGGGTAATGTCAGCCTTCACTATTTCTAATATTGGGGATAGAGAAAGACACAGGCTTGACTTTCTGAGAATGCCACTAGCCAGTCTGAGCCCAGAGAGAAAACCTCTTCCTTTATCCAGATACTCTTCTCAGCCAGGGAACACCATGTTCCTTTCTGAGTGATCTGGGCAGCTTTGCATAGGCAAGTTCCTTAAGCATTTGTGTGGGTCAGAGCCACTGTCTCCTTCTGGTTATCTGAAACCAAAGACCTTCACCAGGGTTTTCCAGCATCGGCCCAGGGATTACCTGATTATGACATTATTCTCAAAGAACAACCAGCTCCATGACTGGGTCTCATGTAACTGGCCAAGAAACATTTAAGAACTGTATTTTTCTGGGAAATAACTTGAGTTTATGTATTAATTTCCTAGGGCTGCCATAACAAATTACCACAAACTCAGTGGCGTAAAACAGAAATTTATTATCTTATGATTCTGGAGGCTAGATATCCAAGAGCAAGGTGTCAGCAGGGATGTGCTCCCCCTGGAAACTTTAGGGGAGTCTCCTTCCTTGCCACTGTTAGATTCTGGTGTCTCTCAGTCCTCGGTATTCCTTGGTTTGTGGATGCGTCACTCCAGTTTCTGTCCCATCTTCACATGGTCTCTCCCCAATGTGTCTCTGTATCCCTTCCCCTCTTTTAATAAGGACACCAGTCCTATTGGATTAAGGGCCCACTCTACTCCAGCATGGCCTTATCTTCACTAACTACATATATAACAACCCTATTTCCAAATAAGATCTGAGGGACTGAGGTCAGGACTTCAACATATCTTTTTTTTTTTTTTTTTGGTGGGGGGGTGCGCAATTCAACCTATAGTGGTTCTTGTAAATGAGAGCTTGAACTCATCCTTCTCAGCAGAGATGGGCGGTGCTGGCACAAATTCAAGACAAAAAGCCTTAAATTCACTTCGTTAAGAGAAAAGCCAATGAGGCCTCTGCCTAGTTAAAGCTGGGAAGCCCTGTTGGACCTTCAGAGACAACCTGGGTCTGGGGCCATATAGGAGGAAAGTATTGCCAACCCAGATGAGTGGATGTGCTATTGATGGTGTGTGCCTGGAGAACGTTGGCAAATTCCCCTTTCCAAGTCCCCAGAACCCTCCAAGACTCACCATAGGAGTGATATTTTTTACTATTCCTTGGACAATAGATTAAATTCATGACTATTTATTACATAAGTTATACAAAGATCTGCATTGCCCTTCCCAGAGAACAAATTGTACTTATTGTAGCATGAAAAATAATGTGTATCACTTACCTTATTTCAGTGACAAGTTGCTTTTTGTTTAGAAATTATGTGGCTTGTTGTTGTTTTTTAAACAGTCTTATTGAGATATATTCAAATACCCTACAATCATCCACAGTGTACAATCAGCTATTCACAATACCATCATATAGTTGTGCATTCATCACCCGAATCAACTTTTGAACATTTTCCTTACTCCAAAAAATATATATATATAAAAGTAAAAAGGAACACCCAAAACATTCCATCCCCCCATTCCACCCTATTTTTCATTTCGTTTCTGTCCCCATTTTTCTATACATCTACCCATACACTGGATAAAGGGAGTGTGAACCACGAGGTTTTCACAATCACAGTCACACCACATAAGCTACATAGTTATGCAATCATCTTCAAGAGTCACGGCTACCGGGTTGCAGTTTGACAGTTTCAGGTATTTCCTTCTAGCCCTTCCAACACACTAAAAACTAAAAAGGGATATCTATATAGTGCATAAGAATGTCCACTAGAGTGGCCTCTTGAGTCCATCTGAAATCTCTCAGCCACTGAAACTTTATTTTGTTTCATTTCACTTCCCCCTTTTGGTCAAGAAGATTTTCTCAATCCCACGATGCTGGGTTCAGACTCATCCCTGGGAGTCATGTCCCACGTTGCCAGGGAGATTTACACCCCTGGGAGTCAGGTTCCACATAGTGGGGAGGGCAGTGAGTTCACCTATCATGTGGGTTTAGAGAGAGAGAGAGGCCACATCTGAGCAACAGAAGAAGGTCTCTGGGGGAGACTCTTAGTCACAATTATAAGTAGGCTCAGTCTCTCCTTTGCTCACTTGCTGTTTTAATGTACCTTTTGGAGAAAGTTTGTCCTTTTCACCTACTTTTAATGAGATAAGGAAATTACATTGAATGTTATCTCAGCCCACCATTTATGCTGCAGGAAAGGTTATAAAAGGGGTCAGGACCTTTCCCCCTGGTTGTATGTTTGTTCCATGAACAAACCCCTACCCAAGAAAGTCGCGGTCCTGAACTCCTCAGACTTTAAGGGAAAAAAAACGCATAGGCAGGAAGCTAAACACAACCAGGTTAATAGCTGATCATCTTTAGCACTGTTTCAGCTGCTTCTAGTAAAAAAAAAAAAAATCAGTGAAGTGACCCATTGACTGATCCCTTTTTCTGGTATCCTGAAACCACCATGTCATCGTTTACTAAAAAGATTTCTAAGTCAAGTCATAAGAAGGGCATCATTGCTGATTTTGGCAAGGCTCTAAAATATGATGTTACCCAACACCCCTTACGATCTTCATTCCTGTAATACTCAGAATTCCACCTCTTCTGTGAAAACTCCCTCCAATCGTCCATGCTCATTTCCTCCCTGTACACATCCTCTCTGTTACTTTATGCACTGGAGAGGCTGTTTATCTTCCCACCCCACATAAACTCCCATACCTGCCAACCACATTTGTTGTTTCTACCTCTGTTTGCCTTTATAAAGTTTCCCTCCTTAATTATGACCATCATGAGGGCAAGAATCACTATAATTGAGAGAATGGGGTGGAGAGCATGGGGGTGCAACTTGGCAGGGTGTGTCAAGAGCCTTAAAATGGATTCAAAGCCCTTGTGCCAGAAATTCTACTTCCAGGAATTTATGTTAAGGAAACAAATAATTAAGGATGTGTAAGAAGTGAAGTTTCAAGAAACTATGATGGCGGCTAGGTGAGAAAGGACAAAAAAATACCTCTGTGAAAAATACTAGATAAAAGCCAGAAAGTGACCCAGAATGCCAGTTTCGGTGATGCACCAGCTGGACAAGGTCTGCTAAATCCACAGGGACCATGCACTTGGTGAAACCAGGAGTCTGTGTTCTGAAACGAGTGAGTAAGCCAGCTGAAAGTACGGTGGCCGTGCTGCGGTGTGGGGAACCTGTGGGTTGGCATTTGGAGATGGACTAGTTCTTTTTAAAAAAAAAACAAAACAAAACCTAGGAGCGGCTGCAGATATGGCGGCGAGAACCATGCAGTGAAGCACGGCAGGAATGGGCTGTGCCAACTCCTCAATATCTGGCGTGGAAAATAGCCCTTCCCACACCCGCTAATTGTCTCAGAGCCAGGAGGGCAGAGGGGAGCCAAAAGGAGAAAGAAACCATGCCCCTTGCAGCCATCTTCCCAGTGGGCTGGGGACACTCCTGCCTGGGGCCAGAGTCATAGCCCAGAGCCGCGCCAAGGGTCCCAGTATGACAGGGAGTGTTTCCTGCAGCACTGCGCATATGCCACAATATCGGTGGTGGATAGTGGCCTTTAGCGCACCCCCAGCTAATTGTCCCAGAGCTGGGAAGGCGGAGCTGTATGAAAAGGGGGATATTAACACGCCCCATTCAGCCATCTTTACAGCAGGCTTGGAACGCCCCTACATGGCCTGGTGGCCCAGGGCTTCCCTGGAGGGCCAGCGCACACCACTTGTGATGTGGCACAGCCTTCCCTCAGCAGAGGTCCTGGAAGAGCATGGCTGAGAAGGGGGACCTGCTCGGAAATCCCAGGGACCCTACGCCAATACCAAGGACTTGTGGGTCAGTGGCAGAGACAATCTGTGGCAAGACTGAAATGAAGGCTTAGACCTTTGCAACAGCCTTAAATTTCTGGGAACACCTGGGAGGTTTGATTATTAAAGCTGCCCTGCCTCCCTAACTGCTCAGAAACATGCCCCTTATTCAGGGCAGACAGCACCAACAGCACACACAAACTTGGTGCACCAATTGAACCCCACAAGAATCAGACCCCCACACACCACAAAAACAAAGTTGGGGAGAACTGACTTGAGGGGAATAGATGACTCGCGGATGCCATCTGCTGGTTAGTTAAAGTGTATGCCACCAAGCTGCAGGTCTGTCAAATTAGGGATCAAGTACAGCAAATGCCAAGAGGCCAAAAACAACAGAAAATTTTAAAGCATATGGTAAAACCAGATGATATGGAGAACCCAAACCCAAATACCCAAATCAGAAGATCAGAGAAGACACAGTACTTGGAGCAATTAATCAAAGAACTAAAGACAAACAACAAGAGCATGGCAGAGGATATAAAGGATATGAAGAAGACCCTAGAAGAGCATAAAGAAGAACTTGCAAGAGTAAATTAAAAAAATAGAAGATCTTAGGGAAATAAAAGAAACTGTTGACCAAATTAAAAAGATTCTGGATACTCATAGTACAAGACTAGAGGAAGCTGAATCAATGACTCAGTGTCCTTGAGGACCACAGAATGGGAAATGAAAGAACAAAAGAAAGAATGGGGAAGAAATCAAAAAAATTGCAATGAATCTCAGGGATATGATAGATAAAATAAAATGTCCAAATTTAAGGCTCATGGTGTACCAGAAGGGGAAGAGAAGGGTAAAGGTCTAGAAAGAGTATTCAAAGAAATTGTTGGGGAAAACTTCCCCAACCTTCTACACAATATAAATACTGC